>JAWNMX010000714.1:0-86653 GCA_035043575.1 Drosophila seclusa
CAATTATAGTAATAATAATAATAATACCAAAATATCCGATTCCAAAATCATCCGATGAGACGAAAATATTCGTTTCTTACAGACGATTCATTCAAAATTTGGCCGAACATTCCCAAACAAGATTAAGTAGAAACAAGTGAGAAAGCTGTAGACGAGTGAGATCGACTACCATATATCCTGAACCCAGTTGTTAAATATATTCTAGTTTTATTGGCCAATTTCCCTTTAAAAAGTCTTGCACTCAAATGGCAGGCACAGGGAATGTATAGTAAAAAAAAACTAAGCCAGTGCATATTTTTATTCACAAGCTCGAACGCACGAACTGACTGGCTACAAGCACGTGCACATACATACATACATACCTACAATCGAAGGTAACGGGGCTCTGTAGAATGCACGCAAAAACATATTGACGCTCGCGGCGATTATCACGCCATCCCTTTCTCACACATGTACACTCATTTTTATGCATATAGAAAATGCTTGCGGGTGATGATAGAAATGAGATCAATATGAGAATATATTTTCGACCATTTGTTGCGGCGGGGCCGATTATATCGATAGTTGGGGCTGCCCACAGTGGAAAGGGTGGAAGCCCCAGGTTCGAGTTTCAAAAAGCGAGAGATAGAGTTCGCGGGCTCAAAAGCTATATAATAGAAAATTATCCGAGTGGGTTTTAAGAAGGGACAAAAAAGGCGAACGATCGAGGGATTTGGAGGTCGAACAAATGTCACGGCAGTAGTCGGTACGGAGGAGGTGAAAGAAAAACGCAGCGGTCAGTGGCGGTCACGTTTTTTTTTTGGAAAGAAAGGAAAAAGTTCGGTTAATTGCTGCGAGCTATAATAAATTAATTTAAATTTAAAATTAGAAACAACGAACGAAATAAAATCAATAAACTTTCCATTAAAGTGCCGAGCCAACATCCACACACACATGAAAGTGCCGATCTAACATTGATACCTACAGAAGAGTGCCGATCCCACGTTATCACATACAAGTGTGCCGATTCAATTTAAGCCAACAGAAACAACGGCTGAATCTGGACTAGAGGACCAACACTGGACAAAAAAAAAATAAAAATAAGTGAGTCCGTTCCAATCATATTATTTTGACGGCGGGGAACTTCGATTCAGCTGCAGTGCCCCTCCGTGAGGCGCCCATAGTTTGGCCAATATTATGGGGCGATTTAAACAAATAATTTTCGACTGCCATTTATATAATTCGTTTTTCTTATAATTAGAATTTTGTTAATTCATTAGTTGAATATTTATTAGTTAAATTTTTTTTTTTAATTAAAATTTTGTTAAGTTGTTTATTATTTGTAAGTTAATTATGTTACCTTACATTCTAATTATAATTCCATCTACCGTTATTATTTTGCCAACTTAAATTCCATATTCAATTTTTCATATCTGTCACCGAGACACCACGAGATTTTTCTTCGTGTGAACAACACTAAAGCTATATTTTTGTACCATATTTTGTTCGACATTTATTTTTGTGAGTAGATACCCTCACAACTGCCCCTGGGAGCTCCATAGGGTAGGTTAGGGTGTCCCCAAATGATTTAAAAGCCTCACAAGTCACCACAATATTTATACATATGTTTAAGCAGAACTAAATTAAGGAATGTTAGCTATAAGATACATTACATTGTAGCATTCATCGCTTTCGGAAAAATAAAGCAAACTTGATCTGCGCCTGGTATTTGAGAACCTTAATTCCAAATTTGTCTCTAGCTCTTACAGTCTTTGAGATCCGCGTGATCACACAGACGGACGGACGGACAGACGTACATCGCTATATCGACTCGGCTGTTGATCCTGATCAAGAATATATAAACTTTAAGGGGTCGGAGATGCTTCCTTCTGCCTGTTACATACATTTGCACAAAACCATTATACACTTTTTATATTTTTAATGGGTTCAGGGTATAAAATATCTTGCAAGATTGTCGGCAAGCGTTTGATGGCACATGGCATAATTGCCTGATTTTTAAGCTCAGGTCTGATCTGCTTGGTCGTTCTTTTGTGTCGATTTGGGGTGAACGATCAAACATCCGCCGCATTGGAGCGGCTGTACCGCAGTGTAGTGTCCTTAGACCTGCCCTGTACCATTGTACACCGTGGACTTTCCAATTCTAGGAGCCAGAAACCCGCTGTTTGTCATGTATGCAGATGTCACTGTGTTCCTTAGCAGCTCCATCAGTGCTTGAAGAACATCTGCGGATACACGTTCCTGTTCTTAAGCCAACCGGTGGAACATCTGCGTAAATAGGTATGTACCTGGAGAGGAATCCAAAATGGCAAAACTCAACTGGTTGCTGAAACCATACATGTACAACAAACAGCTTCCTTATATTGCATTCCATTTTGGGTAACAGCTGCAAAAGTTTGGGTAAACCACACCAAAGCTATGAAGAAGATGGTGCTCCGAGACATATCTGGTGCTTCACCATATGTGAGCAATCGAACGCTGCACAATGACTTCGGATTATCGACAATTTTGCAACAGGTTCTTCACCATACGAGTCGTATTACCACCCTTTGGTGGTGGCCAAACAGCACACGCCTAAGATTTCACTAGGTAGCTAGGAAATCGATAAAAGTCGATAAGTCTACATATCTCCCACAATTTTAAGGAAACAGACCTTAAATTGGTTGGTAGGTTTTCGGAGATGTCCTTCAAAGATTGGGATATGCAACGCCCACCACCGCCGCCCCAGGCCCGCAAACCATAAACATTTTAAATTTAATTTTAAAGATAGAGTCTCCAAACCCAGAAGACAACTTTGTAGTAATCTTCTCCAAGGATCGGCATATACATTTTTGGACAACGTGCACACCCGCCTCCCCCAGGAGCCTCGACCATAGAAATTTGACAATTGACATATCTTCCTCAATTTGTAAGCAAGAGTCACCAAAATTTCGCCCACTCCGACTCCATAATCCGATACACCTGTGAGTGTAAATCGATAAGACCATATATCTCACACAATTTGACAGCTAGAGTCACCAAATTTGAATGGCATATTGCTAGTAATACCACGCCCATTCCCTAACCCGAAAACGATAAAGGCCTATATCTATCGCATTTTAAGAGCTACTGTTATCAAAGTTGGAAGGAAGCTTATTAGGAACCTTCTCCATAATTTTTTTCAGCCACGCTCACTCCTGCCCCCAAAATATTCAAAATCCCATGTCTCCCATAATTTAAGAGCTACAGTTACCAAACTTGGACAGTATTTATTGGCTACATCCACCCTGTTCTTTGCTACCTATTATCAGCTGGCATTACATATGGTATCAAAGTATACTGCAACGTTCTCTCTTATTTTAGTTGCCTGTGCTCCACGAGCTTATTCTAAACTAGTTTGGGCCATTAGGAAAAACAGGAATATTCACTGGAAACACTAGGTGAGTGGTAATATCTATATCTATATCAAACAGCTGATCGGCTTAGTTTAATTTGATTGGGTATGGATTTAATTCCTATTCTATTTATGTGCTTAACTGTAAAAGACCAAAATTTAATAAAAGCGCTTACCTTTCTTAACACATCAACGGTTTAAGACATTGATATTGCAATTTGATAATCTGCATAACATTGATACAAGATTCGATAAGCCATCGCAAAAACACGAATGACTGGGTGCGAATTTAAAAAAATTCTATAGACGCAGCATACTTTACGAATGTTGAATGTACAGGATGATGTCTCTTATGGGAAAATTTACGAGAGTGTGAGAAATGTTGATAGTGGATTCATTATACTTACATATGTATATCCATCGGCTTGTATTTTAAACATTGTAATTAAGTAAAAAAAAAATTAAAAAGTTGTTATCAGAAGTAACCTACTGCGTAACACTCTGATACCAGATGAAGACAGCTGAAAAAGAATCATCCTGCTTGGACGGAAGCGCGGTTTGTAAGGATTTGCCAGCAAGCAACCCTTCGAATTTGTTAATGTAATAAAAAAAAAGTTGATATGAAAAATTTTTCGCTGAGATTTATTTAAATTTACATTATTTATTATACATTTATTTAAATGAGTTACTATTGAAAGGGTTGTAGGAAGCACAATTGGGGATCAGAATAAAAGGGATACAGATTTGGATATGTAGATGTTTTGGATGGAGTGGATGCAACCGTTGAAAAGTACATGTCAAATTTATATAAGCCATGCCGTTGAGCTATTTTACGTCGTGAAGTCAGCTGCTTCTTCCACTTTGTCCGACGATTTTGAAACCAAGTTTTGATTTGCACTTCTGTCAGAGACAAAGATTTTGAGAGTTCCGTACGCTTGTTGACGCTGAGGTATTTGTCTAGCTTAAACTCGTTTTCTAAACGTTCCAGCTGTATTGCGCTATATGCCTGTCGGGGCTTTCTTTCAGTGCCTTGTTTTCTAAAACGCTTTCCTTAAATAAAATCATTATAAATTTTTGTTAACAAGTTGATCACAGTAGGCAACAAACTATCTACGTTCTTGCACAACAATATAGTTTACCCAATACAAGAAAAGTATTAAAAAATGTTTGGGTGTCAGCATGACTAGATAAAGATAGCACAACTTTATAAAAATTATATATTCTATCAATTTTTAATGAAATTTGAGTATCATATGGTAGTCCAATTAGTTGTATAAAAATATCTTGGACGACTTATCAATAAAATTAAATTAAGAAAATTCAGAAAACCAAAATTATTTCTTCCAAAACGATTTATTTAGTTGCTAATGTATTTTATTTTGAATTGACTCCGCTTTTCAATTGACTAGGTACAAGCCAAGTCACGCTGAAATAAATGATATTAACTATCTCGTTCCAAAGTAAAATATTACAATTATTTTTTAATTTCAATAATAAAATATGCAAAATATTGCAACAGCAAAATTAAAATGAATTTGTTTTTGCCTAATGGCATCTGATGGATATTTACCTTGAACACTAATTAAGTGATGCAGATAAGGAGGCGTTGGTAATTTGGTCAAACATTGCAATTGCATTGGCGGTGAATTTTGAAATGCTGTTGTGAAAGGGCTCGGCAAAAGATCTGCTGTAATGAAATCCACGTTTTGCATATACGGAATCGGATGTGTAAGAAGACTGCTTCCATTAGACCAACACTCCCCGATTTCACCTGCAAATGTAAAAAAAATTAAGATTATCTTTTAACATCGAAACTTTACTTACACAAGGATTGCCAGCTACTCATTATTAGATCAAGTCAAACTAAAAACTGTTTCAGAAACCTCCTACTTGTCTCTGTAACACCAGTAATCTCTAAATTTTCAGGTACCACAGAATAAAAGCTTCGCTAGTCCCACATACATATTAAGTGAAATAAATTTAAATATTGAAATTAATTTTTACAATCAGAAGTTCATTGAATTTAAAAAGGTTAGATAAATTTACCACTATTAAGAACGGGTAAAGAGATTCCTCCGGTGTTATGAAGCCTTACCTGTCCCACACGGATATCATTGCAGAAGGAAATCGTTTTTTCGCTATTCGTACGATTTTAAATTCAATAATTTAAAAAATTACAACGGAGGCCGGGAAATTTCGACCGTTGGACCTAACTGCCAAGTAGCTGCCGCCCCTCAGTTCGGGAAGTAAGCCTGGCATTTGTGCAGATGCAAGGGTGTGGGCTGGTATCAAGGAAATACAAAGGTTATTGCATGTGACGAAGCGGCGGTAGCAGTGTGGGAGGGCTCCACCCTCGAGTCGACTGGAGAGAAGTTCCGAGTAGCAATAATGAAAGATCCGTACAAAGGTTTAATGATGCTGAATCGATGTAACCCTCCTCACCAGTGGATCAAGGGTGGTGACACTTAGCTTAGATGACATATATTGCGAACTGAATGAGGAGGATTTCTCATTGCCCGAAGAGGCGGATAGTAATAGGAGGGCGAGATGAAGTCTGCAAATGTCTCCCACGCCTCTGCAGGTAATACTCCACCGCTGTAGAGTAGCAACCGCTGAGCTGACATTGACTAGAACACCTCGCATATTAGGTAGATACAAAACATGCATTTTATCAAAAAAAAAATAAAAAATGTGGGTCTGGAGCTCCCGTCTGCTTTCAACCTACATAGTCCGTGACAACATAGGCCTCCTTACAATCTTTCAAGAGATCTTACTAGGGAGTGCAAGAAGTTCGACGAAGTACGAGAGGTGATACTCCCTAATTTAATTTTAAAGACAAATTTCATGATTTGCAATAGGAAATTATCCCACATATCATCACTATCATTTTGAATTTGAGCTTTCTACAGGCACCAATAGACTAGCTAGCTTCTTAAACAATGCAGAACAGACTGCAAAATTTCAAAAATAGCTTAACTTGAACTTGGATGTTGAGTCGACCTCAAAAGCGAAGTTGGGGAAAATCTTATCCAAAACTACTCCTACACTCGGCCCCTATTATCTAACAGAATAAAGTTTTTGAAAAGATTACATTTTCCTCATCTATTCACTGTAAAGACAACTTAAGACAAGAGAGAGAGTGAAATACTTTTATAACACACGTAATGCCAGCTGATAACAGTTAGTAAAAATCAGGATGGATGTAGCCAAGAAATACTGTCCAAGTATGTCTTTCAAATTGAGGTAGATATAAGCTAGTGACCTTTCTTCGAAGCTTGGCAACTGTATGAAATTATGGGAGAAATGGATTTTATGTTTCTAAAAAAAATTATGGGGATGGTTCCTAACTGCGGGAGCTATAGGCTTCTGGGAAATGTGGTAGCGGGAATGGGCCAACACGATCTTAATAAACTATCTTCCAACTCTGGTAACTGTAGCTCTTAAAATGCGAGTGATATAGGCGGTTATAGTTTTTGGGAACGGGAGTGGGCGTGTTTCAAAATTTTTTCCGAATTTTTGAAGAGTGTTACTAACAATATCCCATTTAAATTTGGTGACTCTAGCTGTCAAATTGTGTGAGATACATGGTCTTAGCGATTTACATTAACAGGTGTAACGGATTAGAGAGTTGGAGTGGGCGTGGTCATCCAATTTTTTATCGATCTCTTAGGAGAGTTACCAGTAACATACTTTCAAAATTGTATGACTCTAGCTTACAAATTGTGGAAGATATGTGCATGCC
Source organism: Drosophila seclusa (assembly GCA_035043575.1). NCBI lineage: Eukaryota > Metazoa > Arthropoda > Insecta > Diptera > Drosophilidae > Drosophila > Drosophila seclusa. The sequence goes on from JAWNMX010000714.1 coordinate 7,113, forward strand.
AAATTTTTAGGGCCGATACTCCTGGGTCCAAAAATGTTTATGCCGATCAACCAAGTTATGCAAGTTATGATACCTTCGGTATGCTTGATAATACAACTCGCGGTTCCAAAAGCAAAAAAAAGCCACGCTATCGCTGAAGCCGATGACGTTTCCATAATCTTCGAAGGGAAGTGCCCTCAAGCCCTGCGTGACCAAATGACAAATTACGCCAAAAATTACTAAATAGAACAACCATATTATATAGCTGTCATAGGAAGCATCTGTCGAAATATATTACAAGAAAAATAAGTAATAAGTGATTCAATTGCGAATATCTCTTTCTAATTACATGCTGATACCGAATTTGTTGGCTATGATCTTCAAAGATCTGCATATGCTACGAACCTTCCGCACCAAAAATTCACAAAAGCCTATTTCAACCGAAATTTTAAAGGCATACTTGGAAGATAAATTACTAAAAACATTATTCAAAGATCGGTAGTTCTAGGCTACAAACACCCTGTTCTGTGGCACCTGTTATCAGATGGTATTATTGGTTATTGGTATCAGAGTACGCCCTTCTGCAATTCTCTCTCTTGCTTTTTTAATTTTAATGTAAAATGGAATATATTAGAATTTATTGTTGCAAGCAGTACAAATATCGATGCCGACCGGTGTGGATCACTTCACATATCTTATATATGTCATAGATGCCATCGGTTGACATTGTCCTTCGATCCGTATCCTTCCTATTACTTATGAGTAGAATGCTGTTTCAAAATAGATAAAATTATCATTATCCGTCTTCTATATCATGCCACAGGTAACATCCGTATTAAAAAACACAAATAAGAGTTACATATAACCCAGTGAGCTTAACTACTAGATAACCTGAGCACAGCTATTAAATATATTATTTTGGTTTTATTGCAAAATTTCTCTTTAAAGGCTATGTACACTTCAATGTTAGCAGGTCTGCAAGTGCTCTCATTTCTTATGGCCGGCGCAAGTAGCTTAAAAAAATAACTAAGGACTAGAAAAATCAATATATATGCTTATGAGTATACCCGCATTCATATACAAGTATATCAAGGCTCTGGAGAATACAGATGCAAAATTTCGATCTCTTCGACTATTATTGTTAAATATTATTTCAGCTTCTCACACATAGAATAAAATTATTGGGTATTTCTCATCCGATCTTTATGAAACTTGTTCAATCCAAAATACTTTAAGGTTTATCACATATCAATTGTAAACCCAATCCTTCGGGACTTTTTTTTCTTTAGGAAATCCAAGTGAATCGATATTCGCGAAACTCTGGCAGTTATCTACCAAATAAAATAAACTTGATCTGATCGGATATGTTAAATCGGTTAGACTGTTGTTAAATACTTTTCCACCACTTCAATATGGCCTTTGTGCACATTTTTAAAGGGTATAGTTAATTAAATTTGCGATTAATTAAAATGCGACCTGGTAAGTGTAGGCCTAAAATGGAATTCAGAAGCCTTCTGAGGTTGCTTACCTTTCACAAAAGCGGTGTCAGAAGGGTTTACTGTTTGTGTTATATTTTTAAGATGGGTATTATATTGTCTTCTGCCATCTAATTGTGAGTCATTATTGGTACACAAGATATTTTCGATACTAAAAGAGACGTTATTTTTATGCTTATTAGAAATCTCCTTGGAGACTACTGCGTTATTCGCTTTATTTAAAGTATTGCACAATATTTCACTTGATCCAAAACTACATTTATTTCTCGTTGCATCTTCATTATGAGTTGTTCTGTACGCTCTAGAGTTTATGTACTGCCGATACATTTTAACCGCTTTCAGCTTCATATGATTTGCCCATGACTAAAGTCTTAAAATTTTTATTATTTTTCCTTCCCATCAAATTATTTGAGCGCAGGTGTGAATTGTCCACAGCATCGTTTCTGACTCCGCCCAGATATTAGCACATTGGCTTCAAAGCCTATGCATCGGTGTACTGAGAACGACAATCCGGATCGCCAGCTTTAAATGACCAATCATGGGCCAAGACGTTTCCATTCATGTCTTTAAGAATTGTTTTGCCTTGAATTTAGACCTATATGTATAAATGTATATGCGAGCATATATAACATGTACGGGTTAAATGGTACGCATTTGATATCGTTAACATTCCGACTGTTTGTTTGTTTATTTAAGAAGTGTTAATGATTTTCTACTATTTAACCAGTTTAGACGTGCCACTTCATTTGCGTAAATACGTATGTAAGATTATCAAAGTATTTGAGAAAAAACAGAATAACATATTACCAATTCAATTAACAGTTAGCATGATGACTGCCGCCCAGTTTCATACTTTTTTCTTGTGTATTTTGTCAATTAGGTGTGAAAATTCAACATCATACATATGAAAAGAGGATTTTAGTCGGCAGTGCTCGACTAAAGTATATCATGTTCTCATTTCATATCTGTCTATCTATATTTTCCTATTTGTGCAAAAAAAAAAAATAGCTACTTATAATGAAATATATTTTTTATATTATAATAATAAATAATAACCTTGATTTACAGATATTGTATTAGTCAACGTAGAATCAACATTTGACGTCACCAGCTTTTAAGGTATTTGATATCGACGAGCTGACACAGATAGAATGACCGACATAGCTTTGACTTTTGAATATACATATATATATATTTTGGTATCGTTGATGTCTCCTCTTACATTTTAACAACCCTACGATACGAGCTTCTGCCATTTTCATTGGTTACAGGGTATACAAATCTTAAAGTATTTAGTTACATAAGCATGTAAATGTATTAAACAAATTTAAAAAAGGGGCCGCACCCAATACACAGCAATGAACATCTTAACGGCTCAATTTGTATTTAAGTGTGATTGAGCGAGCAGCTCGTGCTCTTGCGCATGTCCACGTACACCGTAATAAATCAAGGCAGCCAACCAGTTCGGTTGAAGCACAGAAATATTTTCTTTCGATCTGCACTTAACCCTATCTTAAACATATAAACTAAAATCTTAAGAAATAAAAAAAAAAAAAAAATGATTTAGTGGAGAGGGTTCTCTGCAAGATAATTAAATATGTTATTCTAGTTTTATTTCACACTAACTAACTATGTAAATATACGGTGCAGGGGTATCATGGGGTAAGAAAGCAAGCAGGATAAATATATATATATATAAATATATATATATATATATTGATGAAGTTTACCCAGTCGATCATTAATATGCCAATGTGTATTAAATATCATACATAATAATAATAATAATAATAATAATAATAATAACGGACAGACAATTGATGAATCTTCGTTTAGCTTAAATGATTTCTTGTAGCATGAAATATTAACAACTGGAGTCAGCCAAACCAAAAATGCAGGGTGTACGTTCTGAAAGCGCACAGCAGAAGAAAATCGACTTGCGTAAGTACTATTTTGCACAATCAACTCTTGTGCAGATTGAAAAGATTTTGCAGAGCACGTTATGCACACAATTTGTTAGAAATATGTGTTTGGAAAGTGAACCGCCAAAGAAAGATAAGCAGATAAAGATACAAAGAACAGAAACAAACGCAACACTTAATTTATGAAATATTTGGTTAATTTGCTTTCGATGCACTATGTTAGTTTGTACGATGTAGCGTTGCACAAACCCCAATAGCTTTATTTATAAATAAACATTATTATATCAATTTATAATGCTCAAAAGATTGGTTATGGCAAAAATAAATAAAAAATTGAAATAACAAACAATTCACCATCAATAACAAAATCGAAATAATTGAAATACGAATTAGCTAAGTTATGATTGTTATTTGGTAGTTATTCAATGAAAAAAGGTAAGTAATGCTCTAGAAAAGGATAAAAGGAAACCATATACCTATATTCGTTAAAGAGTTTAGAGAATATAATATCTTAATGTATAATTAATATACAACAGTACAATATTAATCATCAACTCATTACGATTGTGAATTCTCCCTAGACTGGTATGCCGATTAATAGCACCTATAAATAAATCACAACAATTAGAATTAATTATATTATACTTTAATTACAATGATGACATGAAAGTTGTTAAATACAACAAAAAAGTATTCTTCGCGATGCTTGAAAAGCAAAAATAGTGTCCCTAAGTGCGTACAAGTTTTGCTTACCAATTCGAAATGAATTGTCCAATTGTATGGGGTGTCCCACACAATTCAATAATTGTCCTTAACTAATTAAATAACTAATTAGTTAATTATTGCTTAACTAATTTTACCCTTAAAAAATAGACTATTAATTGAAGAGGCGAGCGTAACATAAGCTTAAAGTTTTTTTAACACCGTTGCCACACACTTTTATGTGCACAATTATTAAATTATAAATTTTAAAAAAATTTATTAATAGACATCTTAAGGCTATACTAATAATTAATTGTTAGTATAGAAGCTTTGTAAATTTAAAAATTAAATTTGAAGAAAACTAGGTTAAGCCACATTTCGACTTTCGCAGGAAATTAGAAGTTTATACTTTTGCGTTAGGAAGAAAATTTATATAATAAATAAATGAGTGTTGTATCAAATATGCTTCGAGTGGTATCTTAATTGTGTATTGGATCATATATCTTATTGAAATATTAGAATTTTAATACATTTTTCATAGATTATTATCCACAGTACTCAGCAGTGCATACATTAAAGTTTTTTCTGGCACATTCTTGTAATTAATTAGAAAACGGCTCAATTCAAACGATTATTTATAAGACAAATAACTGGGACGCTTTTGCTAGATATGGTCTGCTTTGTGTACCTACAGTCATTTGGTAAGCGGACGGACAGATAAACAGTCATGACAATATAGACGCGGATGAAAATACTGATCAAGAATAGTACCTTAAGGAGTCGGAGACGTCTTTTCAAATGCGTTACAAACTAAATGACAAAATTGTATTATCCACAAGGGTATAATTTGGTAGCAGCTCAATATAATTTAGAAAATGAAGTAAATCTCAAGCTTCTATACGCTCCGATTTGTTCGAGCTGACTTTCTTTGCCAATTGTTTAAGTCACATACGTACACACATGAACATAGGCAAGGCTACGCCGACTTATCTCTTCGGCTTTATAGCTAGGCTGCACTCATAAAAATAATGCTGCATTCCAATACCGAGCGTAAGTTAACCCTTTTCCAATCACATTTCCTCCACCGCTTTACGGGTATAGCTTTGACCTTACGTCGCTTTGTGCATACAAGGGCATGTTCATATATTCATGCTCATATTTAATTGCAAATGTGCGTAAATATTTACAATTGTAATTAAAATGACATTTCTAATCAAATATATTCATAAGTCAATACTGTATTAGTATTAGCATGATACAAACTTACGACCTAGAGGATATAAAGTAGTCGAGTTCATGCCATTACACTGGTTCGTTCTGAAAGCTTCGCTGGAAAACTAAAATAAATAGAAAATGCCAACGCATGCTCGATGAATTTCAATGGAATTGTTTGTACCCGATACGAAATGGTTTTCGTTCCAATTGGGTATTCGCTAGCTTATTTGTAAAATCTAAATTTATTTATGCTTTGAATGCAAAGTTTGGCGAATGTTGAGTCTTGTTTTACTATTTGGATCTGCAAGTTGCGAAGCCATATAAATTTTTGGCTTGGCAATATTAAACGAAACGGCTTAAATAACATTTCGTAACGAAGTTAAATTTTAAATAATTAATCAATATACCAATATGGAAAAATTAAATGAATATCAAGGGCTAACGGGTCGTCTCCACCAATGGAGGGATAACATTAAAGAAAAATATGGTGATGTAAATCCGACAAACTTTGTAGAAAAGGCAAAAAGTAGTGCTCTCGACCAACTTAAAGGTAACGCAAGTGCTAACGTGGACTATTCACATATATATAGGTAAGGTCAAAATTATATATAATCCGAAAATCGTGCACTCGACTATTTCCCAAACACAGAAATTAAAACATGGTTTCATATAAAGTCTTAAAAGCCCTTAGCTTTGTGATACGTGGGAAGAAATTGTAAAAGTGATAAAAACACATAATGTCGATTTAGACAGTAATTGTGTCCGAATGGAACAGTTTTTAAACTACAGTCACCAAATTTGGGATGCATATTACCAGATCAGAAAAAAATTGGCGGCCACGTTCATACCCACATCCCAAACAATGTTCTAAGCTCTCCAACTCCATGTTTCCAATTGAGTTACAATTCTGGCCAATGATTTTTTTTGAATACGTGGATAATGATGGTTTCAAAATCTTGTTTCGGAATGAAATCATGACCGTAATGCGTCTTTGTGGTTGTGGAAGCAGTGGCTGTCGGTAGTGTCACCCGCCGACGGTGTAACCAATTCGAGCTTCAACGATGGATACCCTGCTTAGACCACGCTAGATGAGATCAACTAAATACTAATGTAATAATGGTACTAATCGAGATCGGAATAATTTTGTACAAAATTCTAGTATTTTCCCAAATTTATTTACATTATTATATATTTGATTTTTACCTTGATATTAACGGTAGCATATCGGTACGTAACGGTACAATACAGAAATTTGAAATAAAATGTGTAAGCTTTCCAAACGGCGATTACTTGAGTGTGTCTTATCCGATATTCACGAAATATTTTTAGTAGACAAATGACGTGTCAGGGTATCAATTCAAGGACTACATTAAAAATTTGCTTCCGATCGCGAAGCCAGGGGAGTCGTCGATTATTACATTAATAAATTAAATATATAATTCGTAAGGGGTCGGATAGAAGGAGCACAAACAAAGCACTCAAATTGAGCACAGGATACAGTTTGTCCCTCAATAATTCTATTCAGGCTTTTCTAAAATCTTTGGAATATTAGGTAGGGTAAATATAGTTTCATGTTATGAATTTTGTACTGCATGTTCATTATACGGATTTTTTTACAGATACAAAACACGTGCGGAGTTGATACGAGTATCAGCTGCGGTGATGGGCATTGAGTTTTCATATGCTGCAGAAACAGCTTTTGTGTCACCAACTTTACTTAAAATTGGAGTGGAACATCAGCATATGACGCTGGTTTGGGCTCTGTCACCTTTAGTTGGATTTTTTCTCTGCCCCATTTTGGGGTCTTTTTCAGATCGCTGCAAATTAAATATAGGACGACGACGACCGTTCATAATCCTATTGTCTATTGGAGTTTTTTTTGGTAAATAAGAAATTTTAATGTTGAATAAAAATATTATTATTAATTTTCGATACTTGTGTAGGGTTGATATTGGTTCCGAATGGAGAAAACTTGGGATATTGGTTTGGTGATGTGGACCCACATTTACAGGCTGCTGCAATGAATACGACGTATAACACAACGTATAACTATTTAAATATAGTACCGCATAGAGCGACAGCTACGACGTCAGAGATAAAAAATTATACAAAAATTTCACATCCTTGGGGAATTTTTTTCACTGTGCTAGGAACTGTACTACTTGACTTTGATGCAGATGCTTGTCAAAGTCCATCCAGAGCATACCTTTTGGATGTGTGTATTCCAGAAGATCATGCCAAAGGTCTTTCTACATTCACAATAATGGCTGGCCTTGGTGGTTTTTTTGGTTACTCAATGGGTGGCTTAAACTGGGATGAAACTGAAATTGGTAAGTTATTTTATATTTAAAAATATTAGACACTTATTTGCACTTGTACACGCAGGAAGGCGACTGGGAGGACATGTCAAAGCTGTATTTACCATTATTACATTCATTTTCATTGCCTGCGTGACATTTACAATAACCAGCTTTACTGAAATTCCGCTTTGGGCAATTTCTTCCCCCTCAAGACCCAAGGAAAAACGTCCCTTAGATACCGGCTCTATAAATTACGGTTCTATTCATAGCGATGATGACATTAAAAATCACGAAAATTATGATGAGGTGAGCGAATTTTTTCTATATTTAACGAAATTGCATCTAACTAATAAATATTAAGCTAAAACTTATTTGAAATTGAGAAATCATATAATCAAAGCTTTGCAACGTACTCAGCAATGCTAATTTCGGTGCACTTATGATCTTAAAAATATTTTTAAATGTATGCGATAAATATGCAGAGTATTACTGGAAAGAAAATCGAAACGGTAATATTTGCCACGGTTAGACGGAATAGGAAGAAAAGGTTCACATTTACTGAACAATTTTATTTTTTTTAATTCACATCCTTTTTTTGTGCTTTGCTAAAAAAAAAATTCTTAAATTCACAATGCATTAATATTTTGGGTGTGGCTTAAGTATCGGTGCGCCTTGTGGTTTGGGCAAAGCTATGCCTATTAACATCTGCCTATTTTGCTCACCCTGTGCTATTGCATACCCTTTATATGCATCATCCCCACTACTATTATTCACCAGCATGGCAAAAATATGACCGTACCAGGACCGGTTTCCAGCTGCATTAACAGCGGTATCATTCGGCTGACGAAAAAAACCATAAGTGGCTTAAGATATTGTATATCGAATACACATTTGCATTTTAGGGTTAGGATAAACCGCTTTACTTAATCTTATTCCGGAATTTAAAAAATCATTCAAGACTCACATCTCTTTGAAGAACCCCTTTTTGGAATACGGGAACTGCAAGTGTGTTCCACTTAGAGTTCTTTGCATTTTCTTCAATGCCTCCACACTCTTTGTAATCAAAGTTACACTTAATAATACTTTATACTTATTTAAATAATTGTGAATATCAATTAACTTAGTTACTTTTATATAGATGACACCCGCTGTGGCATCGGAAAATTTAAGCGCTGACAAGGAGAATTTTGATGAGACTTCGTTCACCGAAAACCAAGAGCCTGTGAATGCCGCAAATGAACCGGAAGGCAAAGTGGAAATACAGTCGCTATCGCATTATTTGCTTTCTATTGTGTACATGCCATATTCCCTGCGCATAGTTTGTCTAACGAATCTCTTTTGCTGGATGGCGCATGTATGCTACTCACTTTATTTTACCGACTTTGTCGGGGAATCTGTATTTAATGGAGATCCAAGAGCTATGGAAGGATCAATTTCGCAACGAAAATATGAAGAGGGTGTTCGCTTTGGATGCTGGGGTATGGCCATGTACTCGCTTTCCTGTGCCTGTTACTCCCTGGTTATTGATAAGCTGATTCAACGATTCAGGTAAACTCAATTGTTATAAGCCCGCTTTAAATCCCGAGAGATTTTATTATTGAATTATAGAAATACACTCTGCGAAATAATAGCTAATGTCGGCACACCAATGAGTGCAGCTCAAATTTTATTACATATGGTAGTACAGAGTCGAACTGCTCACATCTAATTTGAACCATTTGATTTGAAATCAGAAATGTAGTCAGGAATCTATATTTGGAGACTGGACTGGGTTGGACTGGCCAGGAAATTTATTAGACAATCTTTAAAGGAGGTTACCAGCAATCTAGGCTAAAATCTTGAGGAAATAAATGTTACATATCGATTTGCAATTCGAAGTGTTTCGACGGCTTGTGGAAAAAACGTATCGAGAAAAGTTGCAGATAGATGAACATTAGGACACATGGGGGACAGTATGACGGACATCGAAGAAATCTAAAATACTTCTCTACTCTACTGACCTTAAGTGTTTTACTGTTATAAGTCGTACGCTTCTTAAATATTCAAGCCAATACGTTGGAATAAATTGAATTTTCGATTTCCTTCTGTGTTTCTTAATCGATTAATCAAAATTCGATTTGTATCGACATTAAGTTATCAAATAAATACATGAACATAATCTGCGCATGGTATTCCAGAGCGTTTATTATCTAACGGAAAGAAACACATACAGACGGTGATAGATAGATCAATACTAAATTTAAACAACAAATTTTCCCTTATTAAAATCAGTGAAGTATTTTTCCAAAAAGTTTTTGCCTAAGCTTGGATAATATTATTTTACCCAGAACTCCTTTTCATAGGTTTTTTAGTTAAGCTAAGTCTAACAGGTATTAACGCTCTTTTCACAATTTATACAACAAATCTGTATCTCAACTTAATTTTAAAAAAGAGAGAGTCAGTTTATCCAAAAAGCGGTAGGACCTGATTTTTTCTTCTCAATACCGGGAATATAGGGGCTGCCCATAGCAACAATACAGACAAAATTGTTAGGCTACGTTGAGGTTAGCTTTATACACACCTTTGGCTGCCATATATGAATTACTCTCCAAATTCCTGACACAGTGGATATCGAAACAGAAATATAAAATGCGTTTTAAAATACCGCGGTCTTTTATGGGGTGCTGATGACCAACAAGCTGTACCCTTAAGTGGCCCAACGATACCAAGCACGGGCTTGTTAACTCGCAAAGCCAGGGTGCAATAAATAATGTATATATTCAGTTGAGCGACAAAGTAACATATAAGAAGTTTTAGTAATTTAGTGGTTGTCAATTTATCGGTACATAAAAAAAGAATCCAAATTATTATCACAAAGAATGTCTTCATTGTCGTGGAATACTCAAGCTGTGATGACGAGTTATAATAGTTCCGTGCTTGCTTTCCGTATATTGTGAGCCAAGTTTGGCGAAAGCTATGTGCTTTTCTCCATATTTGGTTAAAGTGGCCACTGTTCTGCTATTCGTATCTTTCAGGTGTGGCAATACTGCTTTACACTCATCATCTGCCCTTATACAACTCTTTTCTACTAAAACTGGATTAGATTACAGCTTTATGACATTATTTTCGTTCAAAACATTTGTATATTGAAGCAAAAACTATGCGCTCGAGTGTCACTATATTTACATTTGAAATAATTATGACTTATTGAACTTACTTAAGACCATTATATCTTTATTCAAGGGCAAAATCGGTTTATGTTGGAGGACTTCTTTTTTACTGTACTGGCATGACATTAATGGCACTTACTCGCAGTAAATTAAGTGTTATAGTTTTTAGTTGGACGGCAGGAGTAATGTACTCCACCCTCTTCACAATGCCTTACTTGTTAGTGGCACATTATCATTCCATGGGAACAGTAAGTAGAAAACTCTAAATTATAAAGAAAATATATATTAAAAAAAAAACAAACAGATTTTACATACAACAGTCCCGAAGCTTATCAAAAGTGAAGTCATCCTGCTCTACAAAAGGATATATCGCAAACGCACTCACTAACACACATTCATAAGGCGTTAGTACCTTATTGAAAAAGTCAGTACCTGCTCGCATACCCTTAAAGGGATCTACTAGAGAACATATCTCAACGAATGCAAGCCAAATAATGATCATAGTTCGCAGCTCGTCATTAAATATTGCCTACGCGTTGCGTTACTCTATTTCAGCTTTAAAGTTTCATAAATAAGTGGTTATAGTACCGCAAATATTCGAAAGATAATGTCAATGAAAAATGAATAATATGATAAATAAATACAAATACAGTATTAAGATAAGGGTGCTGCCTTAACATTCTCCGCTCATTGACAGAGACTTTTCCGATCAATGGAAGGAGGTTAAGCTAATCCTTATAATAACACGTCGTCATTGCAATCCTGCCAAGTAGTGTAAGTAGTATAAGTGGGGCGGTAAATTGTCTTCCTGCACGATTTCAACCTACTTCGGATGAATAGTGTGTTGTGGAATTAGCGTTTGTGTAACATCTACAAAAAGTCGCCTCTATTTATAAAATAAAGGGGTGTATCGGGTAAGGCGACTTGAGAAGATCTTTAGTGTTCGATAATCAACTCACATGCACGTGAAGCACTCTCAAGAGTTATTTTTTCCCTGCGTGATATGAAGTTATTTCACATATAGTTTCGTAAACTGATGATTCTTTGGCAAGAGCGCTGGAAATCTTGCGTCGTACCTACGAGCTGCCTATGCCAATCGCCCGACAGTACCCGTTGTATGATGAAGATACTTATAACCCAAAAGTTGTGGCTAGCTAGCACTGCACTGAATTTTATTGAAAGTACCTTATACCTTCAAAACACATCTCCGATGTGCATTCCCACGCTGGACAGTTTGGTCGTGTAAGACAAAAAGATTGGATGCTCTCTTGCGAGGTGTATTCCCGCAACATTATGTCAACGGGATTACGTTTTACTGGTTACTACTTGTTTTTTATGTTTTCGGGGTTTCGATACACCAGTGCTGTGTGAGGAATGCAACACGATGTGTACATTATCCAACAAAGTTTTTTTTACACTCACTGCCTAGAATATTTTCCAAGTATGGTACAACATAAGAGCTGTATTACACATGCGACTGCTACTACTCGCTTCCAAGATGAGTTTAATTAATAATGGCTCGTCCAAACCAATCTTCATAAAGCAGAGCTGTTGAATTAGAATCTTGAGTGTGATGATAACTTGTCGAAATTAGTGATCTTCATCTCCAATTGGCAATTCTGTACTGTAGAGATTAGCTACGTATGATAGAGTCCTAATGGCCAGGTTTGGTAAAATTTATATTTCATTCGTAACTGTATTGAGCTGAAAGATCTGCAAAGGTTTATAGCATCGTCGCATCATACAATAGTTGATAATTACGGTCATCACATAACATGAACTGGCGATATATTTTAGACATTTGTACAATAAGGGTACACCTATGTAATAGAAAATTATAACATGATGTGTATGAGGTGTGCCTAGTATACAATAACATCAACTTCGTTCTAACAGGCATTAATATGCGAATAGCCGAAGAGCAATTCTGGCGAATCTCTAGAGGGCAATTTACTTAATATTGCAACTGCCTCTATAATCGATATTTATGCGAAACAAGAAACAATTGTGAAGGTGCAATTGCTCGTCGAGCTTGGAGCACCAATGACGTTGATACCGATAGTGGTGATTATGCTTCTGGGTTTCCACACCTATGCAAACTTCAATGATATCTGCCCATTCCCCCTATAGAAAACGCATTCTTTTTATTCTATTCGTTCCGCACAGACTTAAGTTGCACAAACCCCTGATTTATCTCGAAAGGTAACGGGAGTGTCTGGAAAATCAAAGTTCTGGATGAAATACTAGTTTGCTTGTACCAGCAAGAGTCTTCATCAGCCCGACGATGTCACGGGTCGCATTTCAACTCAGCCTAACAGTCACCGTTTCTGTGGTGTTATTAACAGACCTGTACATAACGTAACAGAATAATAATTTCAAAAACATTATAGGTTTTTAAATATTCTAATTTAAACCAAACACTTAAATTATTCAAAATAAATTTCTTTTAAATCTGTTTTAGTTTGAAGTGGATGGCAGTGGATGTGCAAAATTGGAATCTGGAGTGCGTGGCTTGGGTACAGATGTTGCCATAGTAAGCAGTATGGTTTTCTTAGCCCAATTTATTCTATCATTGTGCATGGGCGTGATCGTAAAGGTTTCTGGAACCACTACAGCAGTAATAAGTACCGCCAGCTTTTTAAGTTTCTGTGCAGCGCTATCTGCAACAAAAATAATTTATCTAGATCTATAATATGATACTAAGTACAAATATTTATAAATATGTATATATGTATATATATATATATATATATATATATGTGTGTGTATATATAATATATTGCATATGTTAATGCTTCAATATAAATAGTTGAATAAAAAGAATCAAGTCCGTGCAGCTTAATGATTCATTGCAATGATTGCTTAAATTAATTAATGGTAAGTCTATCTAACAGATGAAGAGTTTTGTGGCTAAGACTTGGCCGTAGGCAATTCCCGCTTTTTAATTATAATATACCTTTCAAATTTGGTGACTGCAAGCTTGTGTACGATATCTGATTTTACCGATTTACACCATCAGATATTGCAGTTTTGCCGGTAAAAATACCTTCCCATTTGGTAACTAGCTCCAAAACCGTGAAATATATAGGCATTTTCGAATATTATTATTATTATTTAAAAAAAATCGTTTTATTTGATTTCCTAGACCCTGTGGATTATCTAACCAAATTTTTTTCAAAAGCTGCGCGCAGACAGAGGAACAAACATCGCACAAAACTAATAATCTAACCTTCGATATCTGATGATAATTATAAATTTAAATATTGAACATAAATATTTAAATGAAATAATTTTGAGCTTAAAATGCATAATTGGCCCGGACAGCATTCCACATGCATTGACCAATAATTGTTGACAAATAGAAAGCTCAGTTTATGTTCCTTTATTTTTCGACATATTCGCGCACATAGAAAAATACTGATGTTTTTTTTTAGGTTTTTTGTTATATTTTCAAGTATACATGTAGCATACATGTAGCTTTAGATAACTTCGCTAAAAATCCTCCATTTTGGCAAAGGGTGGTAGAAGGTTGCGTCCGATAGGAGAGTCACTTCCCGGTTCCGTGGCAACTGTTAAGCATGAACATATCGTCCCTTTGCAGTATTACCCAATGTGAACGGGGAGACCTTTTATTTCCTGCAGGATACGAACAAAATCGGTACCGGGAGGCCGTCTTGACCGGGCAGGAGACCCGGGTAGCCATCTGCCCACCGGATCAGTACCACAGAGATCGCATTGGAAATGATATCTTATAGTAGATAGTAAGCTTGTGATTTTCTTCTCAAAGAACGTAGCGATCTCGGAGGAATTATGTAGCGAAACTAACAGAGTGTGGTACTTGCGGGATATGCCCGGCGGTTCCCTGATGAGGGGTTGCCGATCGTGTAAACACGATTTATGGATGTTGGTGCGGGTGCCCATAAGCGAGGCAGTTTGTTCAATACTTCACCAAGGCTGCACGGAGACGCTTCTGAGCGTTCAGTTTAAAAAAGTGCTGACACATCCTCAAATCAAGCACGGTAGCGAAAAAAGATAATTCCTCGAGAACGTCGGTCGTCCAATGTGCGGGGCTTCTGCGAACGAGAGGAGATCTTCGAAACTTGATTTTTCCAATAGAGTTAAATGAAAGAAGTATTGGGATTTTGTTCTTGAATTGTGGCGTCATTGGAAATAATTGGTCTGCTGTATACTATAAAGATGTGGGCTCGCCATATAATCATGCCATTCAAATGGATGCCCAGGTAGCAGTTCGGGGCAACACCAGGGAAGGCCGGAGCGGGAAAGTCACACATGCTGATAGTACACATTTGATGTCGATCTTCCACTTAGAGGTCCACCGCTCACATATTCCATCCAGCCCCGTACATCGACAGTGACAATGTGCAGGGACAATCAGATGGTTCATCAGGCTTCCTAGAAACTTTTCAAAGGGTTGGGGGCGTCACACCACAATATGTTGGCGGCTTGCCAGATTTTGGAATCATTACAATCTGGGCACGGTTCTACTGCCGTGAGAAATGACCACTCCTAAGCATTGCGTTGAAATTGACGCCCTTGTGCGGCAAGGACTTTTCAGCTCTGCTGGTGCTTTTTTCAACTCAAGCGCTCTTAGCTGCAACGACACCTCAAGTAACGTGATGCAGTTGATGGGGCCAGACAATTGATACGGAGCTTCTAACATGCTTACAACATCTTCCCGGTGGGAAGTTTCCGAGTGCAAAAGCAGATGCCCTAAATACCTTATTGCGCAAATTTTCTTCAATACTACCATGTCATTTTGCCATGTCCATGTCACCATCAAATAGGAAGAATTAATAACTGAGTACCTCGCATATGATCTGGCCTTGCCAATCGAGGAACATTTTTTTTTTTTTTTTTTTTTTTGTCATTTACGAAAGATTAACATTTTTGAGTTATTCTTTCTGGTAAGACTTCTAAACGAAATGCTTGCGGTAGTAATATTCAAACTTTAAAAATGTTTGTTTCATCGCTAAATATAGTAAATGCAGTGAGCAGCTCAAGTCGACCAGTGTCGTATTTGCCTGCCATAATCAAATTAAGAATTATTTTTCAAAAATTCCACAAAATCGATGGTAGGTATTACATACATGTATTAACCACCAATATGAATGTTTACCACCTGCACCCAGGTGTCCACAATATACCTGGTCCGAATAAGTTGCAGGCAATCATTTTTATTTTCTTTGACACTGGTCGACTTGAGCTGTCTCTCACTGTATATAGTAAATAACTATCGATAGATTTCTCCATAAAATGTGAAGGTTTCAAAAGCTTTAAATTATATTTCGGCATAAATAAGTTTTGCTTCAGATCAAAATTTTTGTTCAAAATATACACTTTTTTTATATTTTCCACAGTATAGATACACAATATGTTTTCCGTGTCAAGGGTATTGCGCAGCAGCATAAAATGTATTCTGGGAATCTATTATTTACCAAAAGCAAATCGTGTTCATCTTTCCCAATTACAACTTAAGGCGCATCGATTTAATATTTTGAAAAAACCAGCTAAATTCCAAAGCTCAAAACTGCTTACCCATCATAGGAGCATGGGAACATTAATCAAAGTAGGACTGGATAGTACAAAATTCTACATTGAAATTGACGGAAATGTTGCTGAGTTAAAATACAAAATTGTCGATGGGGTTATGGAAATAACAAGCACAAAAGTTCCTGATCAATTGGCCGGACATGGTCTGGGAAAGATATTGGCTAAGGTATTTCTTCATTGCAAATACAAAATTCATAAAACTTCATACAAAATGTTAAAACAGTTGCCAAGATGGGCACTGTATGTGGATCTCGTACGTCTCTTGTAAAAAATGTTGTGCTCTAGTTAATCTTGTATACACGATAGAAATTTTACAAGTAAATCATCTTGGTTTACATTTATTTATATGAAGGTAATTATTATAATGTGCAAACTAATCTCTTTTCAGGAAGCATTGTATTTTGCAGTACAACATGACTTGCTCCTCAAAATATCTTGTGAATTCGTTCGATATTACATTAACAAATATGAACCACGTTATCAGAAATATGTCTTGTATTAACTGTGATGGATTGTACTGATTAATAAACTCAAGGAATATAATTATAGACTCTAATGAATTTAAGGGCTTAGTACTTTACTATGAAAGATAATGTTTTTATAATTCAATGTAGAAAATTGCATTAGACGGATTAACCAAATAAATTCGAAATTTAGATGGTTTAATAGTATTACCTTGAGAAATCGAATGTGTTCAAGTGTATTCGTGAATTGAACACAGAACAATGAATCGTAATTGGGTTTGCTGTTTAAGGCGCAGTTCAACCGGAATGGATTACTACGGAACTCGATGCGCACTCCGAAGCCAGATCTCCTGCCCGAAACATGGCTTCAAGAAAAGTTTAATAAATTCCTAAGGCGCCAATGCTTTTATACAACTACCCTAAGGATTTTTGATCAACAAGTCTTCCGTCGTTTGTACTAAAGAAGATAAAATGACCTCAGATAAATTTATCCATCCGCTATCCATTAGCTACGAATCCCAACATGCTTGTCAGAAAGGTAAATCCACCTGGAAATCACTATTTAAGAGAAAACTAATATCGACAAATCTCTCTCTTCTCTCACCCTTTTAACGGAACGTAGTAACGCAGCAAACGGGTGTGCTTCGGATGGCATTGACATCGCATTCTTTGATACTATCCTGCTCTTGATAAAAGTTAATGTCTTGACAAGCTTAGAAAACTTAACACATGGCCGAACTCTGAATTACAGAAAATCTGCGGATTACTTACACATATTTTCCATCAAGCTTATGGAAAAATTGAAAGCATTTAAAAATAGGATGAACGGACTTTGGTCTTTCCAATATCTTAGAGACTATCCGAAAGTCCCAAGCGGAATCGATTTAATAGGTCCTTCAGAATCTTCAATTACACCTCTCCATGTCACCATCAAATAGGAAGTGGAAGTGAGTACCCCCCAAACCTCACATGTGATCTGGCCTTGTCGATCGAAGAAATGATTCGAATAATTCTACAAGTTTAGAAGAGTCAACTGCTCTGCAGTGACTCCAGCTACCAGTGGGCGCTGAAATCAAGCATCCAGGTTGCCCGTTCCTCACCGCGGTAGGGAAGAAACAGGATCCCCTTTATAAACATACCGGAACTCTGTAATATTCAATCTATTACGTAAATTTGGGAGATAGCACAGTGCCTCAAGTTTAGGGTAGTGAGGATATATAAGTAAGGTTGAAGGTATGACTTTACATTTTTGCAAGACAAATTATGGATTTATAAAGGAAAGGAAAGGATAATAGAGATAGAGATAATCAGCTATGTACAGCTGTAGCTAACTGTGTGAGAGTTGTGAAAAATGCATTAGACCATTGAACTATTTCTCAATTCAAGTTAATCATACTTTAAGGCATTAATGGGCTTTATATTAAAAGATAAATTCAAATTAGGTTTGGGACATATTTACACAAAGCAACCTCCACTAGCCAAAATCATTCATTTGCAAAGACGAATTATTATTTAGCAATAAAATGTAATTACGAATAAAATAAATAATTGTTAATCACATTCTGAGCCGAATGGCTTATTCATAGGTTTTACTTATGAAGCCCTTCTTCATTGGTTTCAATTCTGTTTTATGTGTTTGGAAATCTAGAGTCAAGTCAAAGAGATTCCCTGTTGCCATAAATGCTGTTAAAATAAAATACAAGTAACTATAATAATCTTGTAAATTATATTTTGTTTATACACATCATTTGTGTGGATAATTCTTAAATTTAAATTTTAATTCGTTGCACTGAGTTTGCTTACATTTTCGCAGTGAATGTTAAATATTTTTAATAGTGGGCCGAAACTATCGAAATACAAATTGACAGTTTATTGAGTGCAACAAAATGATTTAGGAACATTTAAGAACATCATTTAAGATGCTGAAATGATGCATAAATATATTTTAAATAAAATTTTTTAAGGGAAATTATATTGCAGCAGAATTAAAATATTATTTTAATTTAATAATTAAATATTAAACTAACTAAACTAAGAACAACTCAATTGGCAAGAGCTTCACTAAGAAAAAAACAGACAACAGACAATTAGTTAATAAACATATCTACACATTTTCAGACATTATTCTTTTAGCCTTCTTTTAAATAAATCACACTTTATTTATGAAAGTAAGCGAGCTCAAAAATATTTTCCTTTTCTATATGTTTCACTTGTTCATTTAGTGCTATATCATCGTTGAATTGCTAAACGAAACGGTGGAAATGGGCCGAAATTTAGTAGAAAAATATTCCATTGCTATTTCTACTATCGGTAGATTTCTCCACACTATGTAAAGGTTTCAAAAGCTTTGAATTCTATTTCGGCATTAATAAGTATTGTTTCAGATTGTTTTGTTTAAAATAAACACTTTTATTTTGATATTTTTCTATAAATATATATATATATATATATATATATATATATTATATATATACAATATGTTTTTCATGGCAAGGGTTTTGCGTAGCAGTATAAAATGTATACCGGGAAATTTTTTACCAAAAGCAAATTGTGTTGAATTTTCCCATTTACAAACACCGCGTTTTAATATTATAGAAAAACCAGCGACATCTCAAAGCTCAAATCTGCTTACCCATCATAGGGGCATGGCGACATCAATCGAAATAAAAAAGGCTAATAACAAATTTTACATTGAAATAGACGGAAGAGTTGCTGAGTTAACATACGACGTTGCTGATGGAGTTATGGAAATGATACACACAGAAGTTCCCAAAAAATTTGGCGGACTTGGTCTGGGCAAGCTATTGGCTAAGGTATTTGTTCATTACAAATACAAAATACGTAAAACTTTATCCAAAATGTTAAACCAGTTGCCATGCAGTCTGGTTGCTAGCCAACAAACAACTTACACATACGGATACTATGCATACATTCGAAGCTCACATACTAAAATATTTTCATACCTGAGTGCATAAGTATATTGTTCTTGTACTTCAGCCGTAAAATAGTTCGTGTTCTTAGTTAAGGTTGTCCGCTTAAGTGAAAGTTAATTTTGTAAATGCGATACAAAATGTATATTAACATTTATATATCAATATAAATCTCTTTTCAGGAAGCATTGCATTTTGCAGTACAAAATGACCTGCGTCTAAAAATATCTTGTGAATTCGTTGAATACTACATTAACAAGCATGAACCACGTTATCTGAAATATGTCTTGTAATAACTGTGTAATTGATTAATAAACCCAATTACTAAATATGGACTCTACAGACTATAAGAGCTTAGTACTTTACTATGGAAGATTACGTTTTTATAATTCAATGCAGAAAATTGCATTGGACGGATTAGCCAAATTCCCAATACAATCGGAATTTAGATTGTTTAATGGCATTGCACTTGCCTTAGGGAATCGAATGCAAGAGTGCATTCGTGAATTGAACCCATTGAAAAATGAATCAGAATTGGGTTTGGCGGCTACAATGACACTTATATACGCTCACAAACATTGCCGTCTAAAAGATCTCGATGCATTGCAAGCACTGGAACATCGAATAGAAAATGTAAACAACACCATCAGCTCATCTTCATGTTACTATATAGCTGTTTTCCTTTTCTTAATTGGCGATTTCGACTCGACTTTCGATTATATAGGTAGGGCTATGAAAATAGATCCAAATTTCGATGCGGCTTTGGTCTTAAAAGCTTGGACCGAACTATCTTCGAGTTCAGATCGGGCAGCCAATGGAAAATTGCAAAACATGCTCGATGGGTGTATTTCTCGCAGCAACGGAAAGAATATTGACGCCACGCTAGCACTTGTGCGATTTTTTCAAAAACGTCGGCAATTCGAAGCGTCGCTGCTACTAATCAATAAGCTGAGTATACGGTTTCCCGACATAAGCATACCCCTGATTGAGAAAATGGAAACCCAGATGGCTGCACTCGACTGGGATTACTCGCTGGATACTGCCATTCGCGTAATCAATATGGAGCCCTTTAATGTGGCAGCGCTGCGCACTAAGGGATTCTTGCATATTGTAAGGGAAAGCAATTTAAAAGCCGGAACAGCTACACTTCAACAACTACTTATTTCTATAGAGCGCATAGAGCCCGGCAATCATATACTTCTCATTGAAATATGCCAATTATTTTCTCGTATTTGCTCAAGAAATTTGGAATTGCTCCAAATGACTCTGCGATGTGTCGAAAAAGTGATTGAGCTCAATCCTGGCAATGTGAGCCTCTTAACCGAATTGGGTCATCAAAAATTACTGCTAAATAATGTTGCCGATGCTGAGGCAGCATTTCGTTCTGCTTGTAATATTGATAGCAGCAACTTTGATGCCCTCTGTGGATTGACATTGTGCAAACTGAAAACATTGGGAGATGTTGAAAGCATGCCACAGATAAGACAGCAATTAGCATATCTCACACAACTTACTGATAATAAGCCTGAACCTATGGTTATGTATATGTCGGCTTTATTGACCGAAACGAAGGAGCCGCAATCTTCGTCAGTGCAGCTATTGGTGAAAGCAGCTGATTTACATTTGAAAAAATTTAGTGTGTTTCCTTTTGGTGTTGAATATGTATGTACCATGAATCCGGATTTTATGCTAATGCTATGTGGGGAACTCATTCGTTACACTCCTGCTCCAATAAGGGAATCTCACCATGAACTGGACCTGGGTAATGAATCATTACACATTACCCTCAAGCACAGTCTAAACATACTGGAAATCATATTAAATATATGCCCCGGACATCAAGGGGTATATAATTTTGAATAGAATCTCTATTATCCTAATAGTAATACTACTTTTTCATTTTCGTATAGGCCCTCTTTTTGCGAGCAAAGGTTGATTTTCTATGTGGCGAATATTCAAAGGCCATAAGTCGTCTGCAGCACATTCTTAAATTGTTTGGAGATACTTTCACTGAAGCACATCTACTCTTGGCTCAAATACTAGTAGAGACAAAGCAGTATCCCAAGGCATTAGAGTATCTTGAACTTTCTCTGGCACAAACCTTTACAGTCCGTGAACGTCCCATGTACCATCTTCTAAAGGGCATCATACTAAAGCATCAAAATAAACTATCGGAGGCACATCAGTGCTTTCTTTACGCATTGCAGTTACTTGGAGGGATGTCTTCAAGTCTCCAGCTCCATGATTTTGTTGCGCAAACTGATAACACATTATCCAGTTCCGATAAAATGACATTATACATTGAGCTAATCTATGTTCTTCGCGATATGGGAGACACACAAGGAATTTTTGAAAGCGAACGAATTTTACAGTATGCTGCGGAGGAATTTAGTGATACACCCGAGATTGGCCGATTAGTTATCGCACACTCGCAGCTTATGCTTGAGAAATGCAATGTTAGCGAAGCAATAAGTCTGCTCTCTACAATTAAGCCAGAGCAACCATACTTTATTCAGGTAAGTTTTTGGAAAATACAAGTAGCACTTCTCAGTTTCGTTTCACATTTGATTCAAATCTGTTATTTTCCCTGAATACTTGTAGCCCTAGCGATCAGCTGTTGATCTGTTTTATAGTAGTATACATATACGTAATCAACTTACAAAACAGAGATAAAATAATCCGCACATATTCTGCATTTCTGTTTGAATTTTTTTGCCAAGTTATTCCGACCAAAGTTTCAAGTGTTATTTATACGTTCAATATTCTTAGAAGAAAAATTATTAGGATCGGTTTTTAATTTCAGAAATTGTTTGCCTAGTAGACTGCGCAGTCACATCCTGTACATCCTGATTTTTGCCAAACTTATTAGTTACTCGTGATATAATGTTCCTTTCGTATTGCCAAGAAAATTGTTGTGTCATGGATGTACAAGCAAGTTATCTCAGATTAAACATATTTTCTTTCTCGTAACATAAATAATTTCTTTTAGATCTTCAGTTTAAAGAAGATGTCTGTTGATTTTTGTTTTTATTTAATTTCTTCATTATCTCAAGCACCCTGGTCACTGAAAGCGCTATGGTAAAATAAGCTCCTCCTCTCCGTTAATAAATCATAATTTCAAGCTAAAAAAAAAAAACTTAATCATTATTATTGACTTTTTACTTCAAGGCCAGGACACATTTGGCTAACATTTACCTACAACACCAAAAGGACCGCTCCGCATTCTCTAAGTGCTTTAAGGAATTAGTTGAAGCTCGACCGGAATCTAAAAGCTTTTTGATGTTAGGAGAAGCGTATCTATCAATACAAGGTGGGCACTAAAAAGGTTTTAAGACCTCAGCACCTTATTTTTATTTATTTGTTTTATAGAGACAGACTTGGCTATTGATGCATATCGAAAAGCTTGCAATATTTGTCCTTCAAATACACTCTTAATCAGAAAGCTTGGAAGAGCTTACGTTAAAAGTCATCACTATGCCAAGGCCTTAAAGTACTACCATGAAGTGATACAAAACCCTGAGTGCAGTGCCTTAAAATTGGATTTGGCCGAGTTATTTTTGCAACTAAAGCAATTTCAGAATGCTGTGAAAATATTGACTGATAGCCACAAGGATAAAACGTAAATATATTGACCTTTGCTTTAATATATAATTAACCTTTTTTTTGTTTTAGTAACGATCACAGCTTTACAGATCTACAACTACGAACAAAGCAACTGTTACTGCTGGCTCGTGTTCATGAGAAATCTGGAAACATTCTTGAATCGTTGACAACACTGCAAAACGCTCGGGATAATCAATATCGAGTTCAGAAACTTTGTACTGTTGAACAATCAGAAAGCCTTCACGAGCAGTCTAAAATATTATCAAAGTAAGTAGGGGTAACATATTTTGGGATGATCTTTGCGATCTGCGATCTTTGTAAAATTTTCAAAGGATATGTCGCGACTCTAGCTTTGAAATTGCGGGATATGCAGTTTTATCAATTTGCACTTTGAGATATATTGATCTGGAGGCGGGAGTAGTCTTACATTTTTTTTTTTATCGATACAGGAGATATCTTAGAAATATATTTTCCATTTGGTGACTTTAGCTAAAAATTTGAAAAATGGTAACCCAATTGTCAGATAACAGGGTGGGTGTAACCAAGAAATACTGTCCAATTTTGTCTTTCGAATTGCGGTAGATATAGGCTTTTGTGAAATTTGGTAGATTGTTCCATAGTACAAATTGCGGTAGATATAGGCTTTCGTAAATTATAGGGGCGGAAGTGGGAGTGGCCGAAAAATATGGATGAAAGATTTTCCTAGTAACCTTCCTTGATACCTTCGGTATCAAAGTATGAAAAGTACGAACCCTCGCTCATCGGAATGACAAATGGAATAACACTAATACTTTTGTTAAGGTCACACCGGGTTTTCTTATACTTCTACACCGGCGGTACAGTATTCTAATAATTTAGTTCAAACTTTAAAATGTCAAGCAATGTGTGACGATTTCACATTTTTTTCACAATATTTGTTAACATCTTAATAGGTAATTACAGGGCACAATAAAGCAAATTTTTTGTTTTGATTGATTTGTCATCGATATTTGGTTTGAAAATCTTGTTGCGTATCAGAATTGAAAATGCCTGACAATTTGCACTTACGTCTAACTTGTTACGGGTACTGGGACTCGCACTGGTATAAAATGTTCCTTGTATTATTGGAGTTATAATAGGCCTTTAAGGCGCTAACTTATTACTCATATCTTCAATCAAAAATTATATATTTTATAAATATATATTTTTAGCGATATATGGAATATATCTGCAGCGTTTTGTGATTTGGAAACTGTGTGCTGCATATGTTCAAATTAAGTTGTAAAATGCTGGTTTCCAAAAAATGGTGGAACTAACTTTTTTACCTTCATCCATCTTAACTATATATTAAAACCAATCAGATGATTTTTTGTTACATGTTGGGAAGGCAACTGAAATTTTCAAATTTTAAGGTACGCCTTGTTTGTACAACATTTTCCCAAAAGTCGTTAACATTTGAAGGTGGCTCAATCTACTTCCACCTCCATATCTCATGAATTAGAATAATTGCCAACTTTTTGAGAATATAATATTTTTAATTATAATCAAGGGACTCAGAACCAAAATAGTAAACGCATATTTCCCGAATGAAATTCATAATCCGAATCAGAATCTAAATTTAAAAAATTTGTTTAAAATCAAAGCCAAACCGTATGGACATCAAAACATCGTAGCGGGACATAATTATAGTCAATCTCCTTTCTTAAGTCTATTTATATGTCAATGTGTCTGTGCTCTAGATGGTATTCGAGAACTTATATTCAAAATTTTAAATCTTTAGTTCGTCTAGTCTACGAGATTTAAGATACCGACCGATTTATATGTCCGATGTTGATGATGTTCTTGCTCAAATACAAAAAGGATCCTTGCTACCTGTACTCTGGTAGTATCGTCAACAGATCAGATCAGAGTATTCTGCAGTCAGTGAAGTTTCGTTTTGATACCCTAAATATAACTAAATCTTTTCATAGGTAAAAAACTTCATCAGTTCGAACAATCGTACTAAACTAATTCTTCGTCACTATTTTGGACGACCGTCTGCGATAGCAAGGACATATTGCAAGACGCTTACAAAGTCTGTTCTATGATAGGTCTTGATACCGAGACCCACCAAGTTGTGTCGATTTTCAAGTAACTCAGAGCTATACTGATTTAGCAGCCCAGTTTATTTGACTGCTGTGGTGCTGCTTTGACGTCTTCATGTGTTGTCTGCTTGGCTCTACTCTCTGTGAGCGGTGCCTAAGGCACATTTCCTCAAAAGGATTGTCTGCTGTTGTCAATGAATTTTCATTGTAAACTTTGAAAACTGTTCAAAATGGAAAATAAAACATTTTTATAAAACAGTTCCGTTCAAAGTCAATAATCTATCATTTGAGTATATTATCAAACTTCTTTTGAATTGGTCAGGTACACGTAGACGATGTTTGCATAAATCTAACAATAAAATTCAATTATTTTTTTTATTTGAGACCGTCCATAATTTTATTAATTTACAGACCCTTACGATATTTTTCTCCGACGGTAAAATCAGTCATGCCTTTGCCGGCCGTTCCACATGTACCAATGCCTACTCTCCCACTTACATTGTCCGGCGAAGCAAATATACTGTTGACTTTCATGCCAGGTTTCTTTTGATTTTTAGTAGTAAAATTAAGCCATTTATTTTTGTCCGACTCCCGCTCTTCTTCCAAGTCTTTGAAGCGCTGTTGTTTTTTCTGCTTTCGTTTTTTTAAATATTCCTTTTGATTCGGTCGATGACGCCTGCAATGATATACCATTAAAAAAAGAACTTACATTCAAAAGAAAAAACGTATTATTTTACTTGTTAGATGGGAATACTTCATTGCGAGTTGTGCGTTCACGCAATTCACCAAGTACAGTCGTAGAACGGTTCTGGTAGGCATCGAAGATAACGCTCACTTCACCTTTACCAGTTATGCCCTCTATGGTTGCATCGTAGTACTGCCCGTCTTCTGTCCATTTCGCTTGGCATTTGTCACCGATCTTCCAAACCTTAGCGGATGTAACTAGCTTTTCAGCCTCTAAAAGAGCTGCTTCAATTTCGTCAAAGTAATTGGATGAAGCTGTTTTCGAGGAAGATGGCTCTACGTACGAGGATTTTCGCTGTTCTTCCAATTGTGTCTTTATCAAATCCCTTGTGAGTTTAATGACCTCTTCTAGATCGCCTTTCAGTTTTAGAAGTTCTTCATTACTTGGATCTGTTTGTAAAGCGGCTTCCACCTGCACAAAAGGACAAAACAAATGAGTAGATAGCACACATTAAGGTATCCATCAAATATCTTTCAAAACAACAAAATCCCAAAAGTGTGCCTAAAACTGTAGAGTTGGAAACAACTTTTGTATTATATAAGAAAACCTATTACTTTCCACAAAACGCACATTTTTAAGAAATTGTTGCTATTTGGTATGTCAACAACTGAAAATTGTATACAAAATATCTTGCAATTCAATTTATTTATCACTATGGAAATTAGCGTCCCATTAAAAATACAATTTATCCATTCTCCTGTAATCATATGCAATACGCATATAGAGTAAATAATATACACAAATGCACAACAATTGTAAGCAGACTAATAAACACACACATACATATATATAAATATCTATGTATACATATTCGCCAGAAAATTGAGTAAGCAAAACAAAAGAATTAGTATCCATTAATACTCACTTGCTGTAATTGGCATTTGTAGTTTTGTAATTCGTCTGCCATTGCAGCACGTATTTAGCTAGAACAAAATTAACTATTTATATTTTTAGTTTTAGAAACGCTATTTTACAAAGCGTTTATTGAATAGTTGAGCTGGAGAACAATCGATAGCAATATCGATAGTTTTTGCTTATCACAAAAATACATTTTATTTAGCACTATCGATTATCCACCAGCCACAGTGCTCACATATGTTTGAGAGTACTGACAGTTGGCTTTCTTTTAATTAGAGTTAGCAGGATAATCAAAATCTGTTTGAATTTCAAAATTGTTCAGTAAATTAATTTGTTTTCGGTGAAAAGTGCTTGAATGAAGTCAAACTTGTCTACATGACAATTTTTATGATTGTTTAAATAAAAATAGCATGCAAAATATCTTTCTATCAAAATCACTTTCTTTTAAATAAAATTATTTTCCATCCCTAAAGTATCAGCTCAAAATAACACGACACATTAAAATTGGTTATTACTGCATGACTGGTGGATGTTCCTAAATCATTTTGTTGCACACAAAATACTATCAGTATTTTTCGGTCCACCGCTAATAATAATTGGCATTCACTGCGAAAGTGTAAACAATCCCAATGCGAAAAATTTAAATTAGAATTAAAAAATGGCCAACAATCAAAATAAATAAAAATGAAATCTTATTTTCAATATTATTTAATTTAATTACATGTATTTTAAATTAACATTATGGCAACAATTGACAATACTCCAGATTTGAAAAAACTAGGTTATTAAACAAGGTTGCTTTAGTTATTGCGTGAGAATAGACAAACTTAACTTCAAACCCATTTCCTTTCATTAATAAATAAATGAAATGAATGCCGTCAAAGTATGATTAATAATTATTTGATTGATAATTAGCCATTTGGCTACGGTCAAATACATTTTGTACAACTTGTCTGGTTATGACAATTGTTCCTTGCTCTGTGCACATAGTTGCCAACAGCAGCATATTTAGACTACATATCTCTTTGACCCATCCCTTCTATCTTCAGCGTTAAACAGATCCTGTAAAATAGTATTTAAAAAAAGTGACTACTGCATCTAATTTATACTTAATATTCAATTTAAATTAATTTATATGCTCAACAATTTGTATATTAACTAACAACTGTGACTGATGCTGTCGCCTCTGTGAACAGTATTCCACATCTTTGAGAAATTCCATTTGTTCCAGGAAGATGATAGCCTGTGAGTCTCATCACACAGAGCGTCATCAATTGGAACGCATGGGATTTTCTCAATGATGTGAAATTCTATTCACTATAAAATGGTTCCCCAAAGAAATATTTTATAAATGGATTTTGAGGTGGAATTGTATGAGACTATTGCTGTTCTTATTTAACGAAATATGGCTGATGGTGGAATGGAATAGTGCTTGCGAAATAAGTACTACTTTATTCTGGGTTACTGTGTCATACGTAGAATACATTTTTTGGAAAACATATTTTTTGATGTTTGATGTTAGGTGACGATACTCGTCATATGGCTAAAGCACTCTTCTTTTTTTCTAGTATTGTCTTTATTGTGTCATAGTCATGTAAGCGTTTTCCTTTTTTTCTCACATGGCAAATTAAATTTTCTCGCCCACACTTAATTTGCAGTTCCTTCCTTCCGTTGTCATACTGTGTTTGGGTTTCTTCTCAATTGATTACACAGCTCTCACCTGTATTTTGCCACCTATTGCTGGAGATGCTTCTGTTTTGCTCTTTGATATTTAGCTTGCTGATGGCTTATCTTATCTGGGAGTAGCGGTACTGTAGTTCCTTTCCAGGCTTGTCAGCTATAAAGTTGTCCTCAATATCTAGGTGATCTGTAAAGAAGGGTGTAGTAGATGTTCTACTGGCATAAAGTAGTCTGGTTATGAGAGGACTGTAGTATTCCCTGCTAGAATGGATGAGTGACCTTCATTGTAAGTAATTCAGCCTATTGATACTTTCGGCCTTATGGCATTCAGCAATAGGCTTTATCTTGTTAATCTAATTCTAAGTGGATTGCTTGTTTAAGAGGATTGGTCTGTAGGAGGGTCTAGGTTTGGGTGGGATGAGAGGACAGAGAATTAGTTGTGTTTTGATGAAATTTACACTTAACCCACAATTAAATGCCCAGGATGACATTACCTTGAGTTTACTTGTCATAGAGCTCGCGGATAATTTTCCCTGAAGATTACCTCAGCATCTTTTTTTCATCAAAAAGGAAAAAGACTATTGGGTATAAACTCCTTAAAATTATTACTTAGGAATATTGACAAAAACCAAGTAAGTGGGATTTAGCCAGCCTTAAGAACCGTCCTTAAAATTTCATATAGACAATTTACAGCCGTTGCATTACTTGGTTTATTTCTTGACTTGAAGATAAATTCGAGATCTCTTTATATCGACTGGTGATGGTCCTGAGCTGTAATTTGCCATGTATGCCATATTGGAGGTGACTGGAGCTCCAACGCTAAAATTATGATGCTTTTGGCATTTCATCTTTCGCACTCGCCCCAACTGACGAGCAGCTGCTCGAGTGCTGGGCTTCTCTCTTCGGTCTTGTCGGGTCTACTCCTTTTCGGTTTAGTGCGAGTACCGGTCTCCTTCGCTTTTTTTTTTTGTATTTATTAAAATGGTTTTCGAACTGGGAATTTTTTTTCACACAGTCCCTTTATATGTATGTAGCCAAACTCGTTTCACTTTGAGCATTTCTTCCTATTATGTGAATTGTGTGCCTTTGCGCCGCAATTGTAACACTCAATCAAGCGAGTTGGAGTTGCTTATCCCCGCCATGATGTAGGTGTGATGCTTGTTACTGGAGTATAACAAGTACCTTGCCAACCATTTCTAGGACAGCTTGCAAGCTTCCTGTTCGCTGCTGACTGGAATAAGAAAAATCGACTGTGGAGTGCTGCACAAGACCATTACCTAGGAATCCCCATTGTTTTCCACTTGGTTCAAGCAGTTAACTAATCACAATTATATAACATTCTTTTCGCAGGATATGTATACTAATCGCGCAACAGGCAGTCAAAATGAAAAACACGGAACTAGCATTTGAACATTTCAAGGAATGTATTAAATATACTCCAAATGATATTGAGATTTTGGTTTCTCTGGCTCAACTTCAAATGCAGTCGAAGGAAATGGATATGTGTCGCAATACTTGTTTACAGGTTCTTCAAGTTGATAGCAGCAACGATGCAGCCTTAGTGTTGATGGCGGACTTGTCTTTTAGAAAGGTATGTATATAATTATAGTAAAAAGATGAATATATTTAAAGTTTGTAAAAAGTGAGAACGATGCAGACGGATGTAACTGGCTGCGTTATTCTGATATCTAAATACAGATGGAAAACAGCTTACCTTTCAAAATTGGATTAGTGCGATTTTGTAATAGAGCTACTTAAGTTTGATGAATGAGACGTCACCGATCGGAGAAAGTACATAAATATTTGATCAGTATCATGTGCGATGTAGCCATGTGCGTCCATGTATGCAAATCCCTCAGCTTAAAAGCTATTTATGAAACTTGGAATTTATTCGCTTTTTGCCGCGGTCACTAAATACGTCTGAACAGATCTCAGATCGTTGAAAGATAATTTCACGCCTGTAGAACATTGAGTTCACAGGTAGACATGAAACAGAAAACATACAAATAAAATTTTTTTAATAATTCTATTTGTAAACCATGCACACAAATCTGATCGGAAAGCATATGCCAATTTCCGAGTGTATTAAGCAACAAGTGTAGAAGGTTCGTGGTACTCAACTTTAAAATTGTGAGATATATGTTTTACCTAATTGCAATTATCGATTTGATCGATTTCCAAATAAAGTGCTTTCTACTATTTAATGATTTATGGCAGATAGCACAACCACCGGACATGAATAATAGGCACTTAACAATTTGTTATCTTATGTGTTAAATAATAAACAGAGTGTATATTAATTGTTATATATAATTAATTTGATTTTTATTTTATTTTTAGATGGAATTTAAAAATGCGGCCTACCATTTTTCACAGCTCATATTATCTCAGCCTTGCAATTGGACAGCTTTAGCCCGTCTTATTGAAGTTATGAGGCGTTCCGGTACTTTGTCTGAGAGCTTACCCTTTTTACAACGAGCTGAACAGTCGTCTATAAAGTCTAAAAATTCCCCAGGGTTCAATTACTGTAAGGGTTTATTTGAATGGTATAACGGAAATCTTAACTGCGCTTTGCGATACTTTAATCTATCTCGCAGAGATCATGTGTGGGGTCAGCAAGCTAAACTCAATATGATTGAGATATGCATTAATCCAGACGACGAAATACCCAGCGCAAATGATCTGTTTGAGGCTGGAGATATCGGAGAGCTTAGTGAATCCCGTATTATTGCTCTGCGAACAGCTGATCGTTTGCTTAAGGAAATGCGTCCTCGATCTGGAGAAATCTATGAAACTGCATTGAATCGACGAGTTCTTTGGAATTTTCTACAAATGGCGTCAAGACAACGGCTGCAAGTTGAATCTGCACTAAAGGATCTAACTGAGCTTATGCAGAATGAAGAAGGTCCATTAACGATTACTGTTGTGTATGCTATAGCCTTGGCTTTTGTTCAGCTTAAGCAAGTTCAGCGAGCAAAAAATCAACTCAAACGTATAGCTCGACTCAATTGGAATTATGAGGAAGCTGAGTATTTGGAGCGAAGCTGGTTGCTGCTTGCCGATATATATATTCATGCCAATAAGTTGGATGCTGCCGAGACATTTGTGGAGCGTGTTTTGGAATACAATAAATCAAGCACAAAAGCTTACGAACTGGCTGGATATATTGCAGAAAAGTTGCAGTCCTACAGCGATGCTACCGAGCAATACCAAAAGGCCTGGGAAAGCTGTGGCCGTTCTAGACCACATATTGGTTACAAATTAGCATTGAGCAATATGAAGAAAAAGAATTATGCGAGCGCTGTTAATGTTTGCCAACAAGTTCTAAAATTACACCCGGACTATACCATCATTCGTAAGGATATACTTGAGAAATGCCGCAACAATTTAAGATCATAAAGGCCTGAAGCGGTTATCAAAAGCGGTAGAAGTGCTTGGCAGCCGAATGGCTTCTTTAGGCTTAAATATAATATCATACTGCACTTTCAAATAAATAACATATCTTATTACTGGCATTTATTCAGAAAGGAATTCAATTTCATTAACAGATCTAACTTTTACAACATTTAGCTAATTTTAGCCAATCCTCGGAATGCTGTTGCTGCCGGTGCCTAGTTATTGTCGCTTATCCAATTGATGAAGGTTATGCCCCACAGTGAATAGTGGCTCCATGATGGAATGTGCTGACTTGGCACACACATCTGTCGCTGATGTTGTATGCACCTCCTACTTCCCCTCTAAGCGCAAACATCATCGGACGTGATGGAACATCGTGTTTGAGTTGATTGACTCAGTTCCAAAAGAGTGTGTTCCTGTGTTTTAGCTTCTTCTGTGATCTGTTCTGAAATAGTTTTTTGTGTTATCAAACACATGACCATGGCCACTACTCAGTTGAAGAGTGTGGCTGAGAGTGCTAAGTTCACTGAAGTCGTATTTGTGTTGCTTACCTTTTGTTTACATATTTCATATCATACTTCTTTGACTTCTGGCTTTTCCGTTATTAGTTTGAATAGGGGTGGTGTTGACTACTGTGGAATTTTCAAATTAGATGAATATTCCCTTCAGGTGCATTGGTTTCTCTTCGATTCTGGTTGTGCCCTTAAAGTTGAGCAGAATTTTTCAAATGTACAGTTCTGTGTGGTCTGGTCCGAGTAAACTGTTGATTAGTTCGCAGTCAGCTATTTGGCTTTTCAGCAGTCGTGTAAGATCTGTAAACTTAGTTTTAATATATTTACTTGTATAATTGTGTGCTTCACAATTGTCATTAATTCTGAACATTTGTTGATAGCATATAATTATGCTACTAAATTTTTATTATCTAAGGTTGCTCTTGTTATTTTGTTAGTTGTTGCACTTAGTTAATTTATTATTTTGCCTAAAATTATATTTATTATAAATTGCTTATTGTTGTTTTCCAGTTTATGTAACTAAGTCAAAATTTACCGGCAGTACCCAATGCCTCTGTACCCTCTTCCTTTAGCTTTTCTTTAAGTTGGACTTCGTAAGTCAGATTCTGCTTTTGCAGTTTATAATGCAAGAAGAGAGAAAAGTGGATCGAACACATTAATTATTGTATAGGTGCCGTTTTAAACGGCTGCAGGACCTGTTTGTGCAGTAGTCCAATATTGTCTCTAAATCAAGACATGTTGGTAAAAAAACATGTGCAAATATTATGTTTTTAAATTATTTTATGGATTATTCGGCCACTTTGTATCTTTATAGTTGTATTTCTATATTTTTCTTTCCTGTATTTGGGTGTAAGAATTGACCCTCATCTTTTCTCTATTTTGCAGTAGACTGCCACCTTTTTCATATTTTTTTAGTGGTTCTTTCTGGTGTTGTATTCCTCAACTTGTTTTTTGCTGCTTAGTTTGTTTCTTTTCTCACCTAATTCTTGGGGATACTGGAGTGTATTAATTAAGTAAAAAGTTAATTTAAAAAACTATAAATATAAATGCAAAATTGGTCCAACATTTATTGCATGGGTTGGGGACAACCCTGGAAAACCCCAATCAGACCAAGTATGATTAGTTAATGTGCCCAACCACAAATTCATATAAAAATGTTAGTCAAGAGACAAGTCGTTGAAAATTGAGTTATTGATGCTAGATATAGGGGACTCTGAGTTGTGTAATATTTACAGTGTTTACTTGGTAAGTATTATTTTAATTTCATCATTGCAATTTTTACTTCAGAGCACTCGCCCCCTTCACACATACTTGTAGTTTGGCTTATCCTTCTGCTATTTTTCTCGTTAGTGAAACCTATAAGCTGCACCAGTTAAATGGTCGCGTGATGACTTAATATTTCTCGAAAGTGTTGATATCAATCTCACATCCTTCATATGCTTCTTTCGGAGACCTAATGGAGACCACATTGCTTTACTCGTCGTCTACTGCATTGGTCATCGTTGTGCAGTAAGCGACAACTCTGTGCTGCCTTATAGTATTGTTTCAAAGCTTAAAAGCTGCTGAAGAAGACGTCTTCAGCGCCATAAGGTACGCATACTCTTCACCTTTATCCGCCCAGCTTCTACACTGCCTAATTGCCTGGTCAATTTTTTAACCTGTAATTCCCACTCAGCTTTAAGAATTAAATTGGACCCACTTTTAAATAAAATTCGAAATGTGGTGTCGATCCCCGTTTTGTACTGGAAATATAGCAGTAAAGAACCGTTTAATAAAAAGTATACATCTTTTGAAACGTCGTGTTCGAGTATTGCAAATATTTCGTCTTGTTCTCAGCTTTTAAGGTAAACTGTTCGTGATTCAACATAGGTCTTCTTTACGATTCACTGCATAGTTCCAGGCACATTTTGGTATTGCTTGTGGGACTTTTGCGGGAGTCCAGAATGGTTTCAAGATGTGTAGAGATAATATCTTTTGATAGTATGAACGGTCAACGTGTATGGTTATAGCACTGGTTCAATCGTTTGGCGGATCTACGGAATGGTTCCGATTATTTTAGACTTTGTTCATAAAGTGGCTGTGCAGTAATATATTGCAGGCATGATTTTTGAGAGTTTTTCCTCTGTAGTTACCGGTGACCAACTCGCTTGTATTTGGCGATATATGGTCGAGGTTCGCGATCACAAATCACTCGAGTTTCGAAATTTTGTCCAATTTCCCAAAGGATTGCGTACTGCTGGTTTTAATATGTGTTTGGTGGCGGTGGTAGTTCTGGTTAACTTATTTTCGGTTACATGTTATATGGTTGTCGGACAATACAGCCAACTTAATTAGGCCCCAACTGGTTCGTTTTGTGACCGTATTAGGGTTCCATCCGTTTTCATAACACCAGGTGGAACGGCAGGTTAAATAAATATAATAAACGATTGGAAATTAAATTTGCTAACTAACAATGGTCAGCAAGGAAGTAGCATACCAGGGTTTGGGGGGATATATTCTAAGTCCATCAATGGATATCTGTTGCCTAATTTTCTACTAGTCCGCACAAATTAAGTGCATGGCTAAGATCTCAAATTCCCGTTAAAACCTTGTACGATGGTGTCTAAGGCTTTCCAAATTAATTAACCGCTAATGCCATGAGCCGATGAAATTAGAAGTCAGGAAAAATAGTTGTCTTTAACTCATGAATGTCAGTTAAGTTTTCTTCACTACTCGTATTAATTTCCCTAATTAAAGATAATATCACGTATTTTTGTATTTTGAGGGTGGCGAAGTTGGTGGCCTGGTTTGGAGAGATTTATATTTACAACAACAATCTACGCAAGTTTGGTGACTCTATTCTCAAAAAATTGTGAAAGACATGTGGATTCTCCCAATTTAGTGTATCGATTTCGGGGGTTTTGGTGGCAAATTAGTATAAAAATATTTAAAAGTTTTAATAATAAATATTATAAACCTAAAAAATGAAAATGAAATTTCTTTCAAAATAACAATAACAATCTATAATACGCATTTGTTAATGGAAAGTGTTCATTTTGATTAATAATTAAGAAAGTTATGATACAGCGGACATTTTTTAATAGATTTCTGGTTAAGTCACATAAGAACGCAAACTTTATAATAATTTCAAAAACTTGTTGGATAAAGGTCAAGATAATTTAATCCAATTGACAAAATGTGAGATCATTAAATTGGACTATTGTGAGAACATACGAAGTAGGCAGATAAAAAAAATCTATTTGCATATTAACAATGAGATTTTACACAAAGATGCCAGTGAGGCAAAACTAACTCAGATTGAACTCAGCTTTTAGTTAAAGTTTTCCTCCCCAATGTGTCGGTATATACGTCTATTGCGCTAAGACAAAAGTCAGGTATTTATCAAAGATAAAGAAATTAAGCAATAATTGCTTCAATAAAATGCGTAGGTCTGCGATTACTTATTTTTAGAAGTGACCAAACATTTTTTTTCACATAAAATTTGATATTAGGCTTAAAAATTAGTGAATTAATGCAAATTTTGGATTACACTAAATAACAGCAAATTGTGTAAAAACGCAACTTTTTCAATAACCTTGAAGCTATACTTCGAAAATACACTTGTCTATGATCGCATCAGACAAAATGTTAAGCTTTGGATCCAATGTCGATAAGATCAAACCAATAAAACCACCTACTTTCCACAATACAAAAGCAATTAAAATCTTAGAGACCATTAACACCCCAGCCGCCCATTGCAACATATACATATATATATATATATCTATATCTTTCACAATTTTTGAGCTACAGATACAGATGTTGATTACTACTACACCGTAGATTGCACTATGGGCACTCTTCACTATCTGAAAATATATTACTAGTCTCTCAATCATCTGTCCAAATTTCGCTTGATTCTGGTAACTGTATTATACAGCTGCCATAAAATTGGTCTTGCCGTGTTTGTCTTAGTTAAGAGAACTAAAAATAATAAAGTGATTTGCATATAGTACTTACCACACAGCATTATTGCAATTTTCTTCGATATCTATACGCTCTTCAAATAAAAAACCGTCTATTCCTTTCTGCTTTTCATACGACTTTCCACAACAATCAACAGAAACTACCTTACGCACAGTAGGAGACAGGATAATAGTTTGCTAGTTCAATAGATTGCTTCGATATTATAATCAATAAAAACTCATTATACTCACTAATTATTATGTAGTGTGACGAACCTTTTAATTAGCCGGACAACAAATTTATATTTGATCGCGATGCGATAACTAACAACAAATGGGATTTTATATATATTAAATTAAATCAAATCATGGTTTATTTAATGTTCACTATTTTCGATTTATAATTGCACTTATGCCTATATAGTAGATGGCACTTGGGTTTGTGACAGTTCACTGAAGCCTTGGTCTGGCTTCGAAAAGTGTTCCTGTTCGGGAAAGTCGGGTCCAGGCTCCCCGTACACCAGCTACACAAGTCTACGGCTTCGCACTGCTCGACAGGTTATCATACGGCACTCCAGTTACTCAACAGGATCGCCCGTATACCGTCTAAACGCAGGCTTGGTCACGCTCGCTGAACTTGTGTCTAGGCGGGCATCGCGCCGGTACCACAACTCAGACGTGGCAAGGATTCACTTAGTTGACCAACCTCAAGGACCTCAATGTCCTGCACTAATATTTGACTCGGCACCGTGGAGTCCTTTTATACTCCTTCACTGTGTGTAGTACTGTTCCGATATTCACACTTTATGTCGTTCCCGTTGTTTACTTTTGTTGTACTCGCATAGGCTTTGTTTATAGGGTCCGCGCTTCTGAATTTTGATTCTCCGACTCTATCGCCTTTTGACAGAGTTTCCCCTCCTCGTGTGGGTTCTGACTGCCTTCTCTATCGCAGGGGCTGATCTTTTTATAGCCCGCGTCGCAGCCTTTTGTCGGAACTGTACCAAAGATCACGCGATCGCCTCGGTGGCGTGATCTTTGGTAATTTTCCACTGCCGTTTGCTGGCGCCAACCTATGTCTGCCGTTAGTGTGAGTATGGATGGCGACCTGCATACGAAAGAGAGAGGGCGAAAGAGAGCGAATTCGCCGCAACTACAATCAGGGCCGGATTTCGGTCTGTGTTACCGTGAGGGGCGCATATAGCACACATAAATATATAAACCTATATATTTATTCGCTATATGGCTCCTCACAGTAGGTTAAGTAAGTTATAATTTTGTAAAAGAAAATGAAAAATAATTGAGTTCGATCATCCCTGAAGCGTTCCTTACTCAGTTGTTGCATTTTATGGCTTTTGAGACCCTATTCCGAGCTGATGTTTGTTGCTCCAAGTGTTAATAAATATCTAGCTAGATTGATAAGTTTTTCAAATAATATGCCACAACAATAACAAAAGTTGTACTAAACTGTTATTTTAAATACCTAGGCAACCGTTTTCCATTGCCACATTGACTCAATCAGTAAGAAGTAAGAATGCTAAGTAAGCTAATATGTAAGTAAGAGTAGAAGTGTTCACATTTCTTAGAGCCTGCATACATGTACATATGTATATAGAAAACGCTCCTACTGATATTAATGAGATCAATATAAGAAAACGTTTTAGACTTTTTTCGGAGATTCTTCCTTTTGCCTGTTACACAATATTGCACAAAATTTGTATGCTCTTTCTACCCATTATGACCTTAGTGATTGGCCATAGTGATTGGTAAGGCAATGACTTCCACTCGTCCACCGACTTCAAAAAAATCGGTAAAGCTCATATCTTCCACAATTTTGTGGAGCCAACAGACAAATTACTGACAGGCTTTTTCAATTACTGTCGTCACACCCACATTACTTAACTATCAGTTGGTATTACACTGGTATCACAGTATTCCGCAGTCGGTTACGCCCGATTGCACCGTTCTTACATATGTTGTTGAATTATAAGAATAAAAGAAAATAGATACAGTTCCTAAAGATAATACAAATAATTGGAGCAAATAAAAATTGGAAATAATTCGTAAAGTCCGTTATTCGGTGTTTGGATTGATGTGTGGCCCAAGGTAGATCTAAAAAATTTGGATAACTGGTGACTGGTGACACTTCACAATTGATATGCAAATATTCCAGCCATGCTAATCCCTGACACGCGTAAAAATCCAACAGGTCAATAATATTATTTCCCACTAAGGATTGGCAATAAATTTATAAAGCATAAATCACATTTTTGAACTAGATTCACCCAAAAAGATGCTCGGCCACTACCTCAGCCACCCCGCCGCTATAAGAGAGGGA
The DNA here is from genome assembly GCA_035043575.1 of Drosophila seclusa. NCBI lineage: Eukaryota > Metazoa > Arthropoda > Insecta > Diptera > Drosophilidae > Drosophila > Drosophila seclusa. The sequence goes on from JAWNMX010000714.1 coordinate 45,977, forward strand.
AAGCTTATATCTTCCACACTTAATTCACCAAATTTAAAAAGTAGATTACTGGCAGCTTTCTGTAAAGAGAAGAATATAATGCCCAGCCTTGTCCACTCCCGTTCTACAAAAATAGTTTTTTTTTAAAAAAGGTAGACAAACTTTTTAAATTATTTTAATCAAATAAATCTCTACCAATAAAGTGGTATCTCTCACCTGTTTGTAGCCGTCAAGCCGCCATCTTTGCAAAAAAAAAATGTTACCATTTTATTGGCCTCTTAGTTTTTATATATTACATTTTAATAATAATAATATTACTATTTGTTTCTGAATTTTAATATAATGAGTACGGGAATTCTTCCTTGTGACTGTTACGTAAGATGATGCAACTTCGTAATGCAGATTTCCCTTTTTATTGTGGATAAAGGCTATGATTTTTTTTTTTTTTCGAAGACTAACAGTAAAACAACTTTGATGAGGAGTAATTCCTTAACTAATAGTACTATTTACTTATTAAATTGAATGAAATAAAAAAAATGCAATTAAACTTTTTATTATACTTGTGTACGAGTAAACTATTTTTATTTGAATAAAAATAAAAATGACATTAAAATTAAATGTTGGTTAATACTATTACATTTCATGTTGGATAAATAAACAAATAATAACACAAGGAAATACATTAAACATTATTTAATATGATTCTGTTGTGTCCTTAACACTGCCTGTACTTTGAAGAAAACTTTTGTCAATTGAACAAAGCTTGCAAAGAAATTCGCCCCACATGCGTCGCGTCACTGGATCTAAGATAATGAAATATACAAAGATAACAAACCCTTGCAGTGTTGCTGTGAGACAAAATAAATATGAAAAAACAATACCAGCCTTCGTTGTCGATAAAAAGCCAAAGCACCATGTGAATCCCATTAGGAAAAATAAAAGCACTGATAGTCGTATCTGATATATTAAAATAGGTTTTTCAGTGTGCCTAATTGGTATGCTCGACCTGACTAATATGTTGTATATAATAAGACAAAATATAACAAAGTTAGCTATTATAATGATCGAAATGGGAAAAATTATGCCGAAATAAAGCGCGTATCCTGATGGGTAGCATATTGCACCTTTACTGAAGGAATCATGATCCAGTATGACCACTAAAACTACAGGTATGATTGGCACACCCCAACAAAATGCGGCGGACTTCAAAAAGAATCTGTGCGGTCTAGTTCCAGCAAATACCCGAACATATCTCTGGAACTGTAAATATGCAATGACCATCATCCAGAAGAATTGTACTAGCACAGAGTAGTGGAGTAAGGCGCCAATGGCTACACATCTAGGCACAATCTCATTTATAATTAAATGTAGTGAGTATTCCTTTGTACTAACAAAGCAAAGAATTATCATTTGCAAAGCTATTGCTGCCGATAGTTGAAGTAGAACCTTAGATGAAGGTTTTTGACGCCACGAGTTAAATACTGCGGCAGTGATGAATATGCCACAAATGCCGAGAAGAGATAAAGAACAGCCTGTTACAGTTATTATATCAAGAGCCTGGACATGATCTGCGTAATGAATATTGACTTCAATGTCTTCGTCCACTGTGAAATTGACGCCTACTAGGTATGCAAATGGTGTTAGATGACTAACTTGACATAAAACGATATTTCTGTTTGTGTTTAACAGATTTGAGACCTGAATGCCATCAGAGGCCCAATTTTCGTAATTCCAATAGCTACACATTTCAGAAGTATCATTGTGCTTATATGAACTATTATAAACCCGAAAAGCGAGTGGCAAATCTACAGGTAAATGCGGACTATGGCCGGGTAATGATATCGATACGACACGGCCGAATGCAAATAGTGGTGTATGATTGGCTGGCAGCTGAAAAAGTTTATCGTTCGAGTACACTTTAATAACTACAAGAGTTTTTGTGTTTTTGGTTGCATTCGGTGCATTTGAAATTGTGTCCAGCTGACTTAACAGTTTCTCTGGTACATAGGTGCCAAATTGCAAATTTGGCAAGGAAATTAAGTCCTCAATTTCATGATCGGACTCCAGAAATCGGAAGTGCTCATTCTTAAATGCTCCTTTCAAAGTTATCGGTACGTCAGTGTCATTATTATTTTGAAATATTGCGATTCCAGAAATATTAGCAACAGACGGATTAATTATAAAATAGAGTAGATTGGGTGATATTTTTACAGATACTCCAATATCCACATAATCCAGCACTTCAACATCACTGCTATTCTCCAAATCGTCAGAATTATCCACGGGATTGCTTAAGCTATCATCAAAAATTGTTTGCAATGATAATGTATTCATTGCATTTTCAAATGCCTCCAGAAGTTTGTTAGTTGAGTTTAATTTAGCTGACATCCGAATCGTAGTGTCTCTCACATCAATCAAATAATTGTAAATAGCTATTAGATCCAAGGTAGTTTCTCTCCAAAAATTGTGAGTGGGAGGCAAATTTAAAATATTCCTATCAACATTTTTAATTGAAGCTTGCACAATGTTGGCTGCAAAATGCAGATCAATTGGTAAAAACTTTTTGGCGGATTCTTGCAAAATGTCTTTAATCTTTTTTACTACTCTTTCCGGTGAATCTTTGATTAGTTTTGATTTTTCTAAACTGTAGAGAGTTTCTGTTACTTTTAAATTATTTTGCTCAAGTTGACACGTTATGTTTTCCTCAATTAACTCCCAATAAGCACCGTGTAAAAAGTTACCCTGGCAGCGACGTGTATATGGCATACCATTACTTCGAAAGCACAGACCCGATAATGTTCCCACTTGTCCTCTAAATGTCTGCTGCCACTGGTATATTTCATCATTATCCATTCGAAACATATTTGGGAAACAATACTCTGTGCTACGTACTACATTCAAGCCGTTGGGACTGTAAATTGAAATAACCTCTTGCAAAAGAGTCCAAACTTCCATGCGTATTGAAGTATCATGCCTTATATTGACATCATTTTCAAAGCTATCAGATTCTTCGCTGCTTTCCTCCTCACTGTTATCAACTGCAGAATTCTTAAGAGAAGCAGTCAAGTGGATCCAACAATTAACATATGGACTAGATATCTGTTCAATACTCATGATACGAGTATCATGTATGATAAGGTCTCGAGAAACCACTTTGCTCCTTTTCCGTAATATGTCTCGAACATGTTTTCCAAGCTTTTTGGCGTATTTAATCGGATTGTTGCACATGTTCTCCTCTTCTATTAAACACGTTACATTTATCCTAGCAGCGAAAGCATGGCCCCGTATTTTTTTGGCAGCCACTATTCTTTCGCTGGTTACTAACTGAAAATTTAAAATAGTATGTCCTTCACACCAATACTCGCCAGGGTTGTCATTAACTAACTTCAATTTAAAAATTAGCTTTGTCCGATTTTTATTTTCCCAAATAAGATCAATTTTAGAGCTTCGCTGAATATCAAAATCTGCATTTGTGAAACATTGTATGCCATTGTCATTTATATTGATACGCCAAAGAGAATCGCTATTATAAACTATCAGAATTAGTTCTTGTAAAGTTACGTCAAATTTCAAAATAAGTTGTGTCGTATTAACATGATTTTTGACCATTTCTTTGTACAAAATTGGATGTGTTTTTTTATCGTTATTAACAATTCGCACGATTTCATTCTTGTCCATTAGAATTAGAAACTCGTCTCCAGATGTGTCAACAAAATGGTCTACTTGAAAAAACATTTTTTTTTCCTTTTTGGGTATGATGTTTTTTAGCACCAGTCTTAAAGTATTACGATTCCGAAAATATTCTTTGAGCCGCAGCTCTTTTTGGTCGTCAGACAATTTTTTTCGCCAGTTGATGCCATAGCATTCGTTAGGCCGATAGCTAAGAGCTGCCATTCCTTCGGGGCAACCTGAGCTTGAAATTAGATTGCCATCAAATACGCAAATTGTGTGCAGTAAGTCATCACAATCGGTAGCCATTACTATCAACTCTGTTTTGTTTTTATTATTACTTTCTAGGCGTCCAGACATACAATTTTTATCAGATTTAAGATCTGAGACTTCTATTTCGTCATCAACTACGTGCCCCCACCGCTCACCGGGCAACTGTACCTTGTATGGCATGGAAATATTTTCGCGTTTAAATGGTAACCAAAACTCTACAATGCCTTGATCATTCATGAACTGTATTAATCTTAAAGTTTCAAGATTTGAATAATCAAATGGAAAGATTATGGTTGAGCCATAGCAAAACTTTTCGTCATACTTTTTTGGTTCAGAAGACTTTTTAAGACAAATGGTATCATCACTTTCATTATCAATTTCTACTAATTCCTCCGGGCAATATATATTTTGGTGTTCCTTCACTCTGCATACAACACTTTCTGGCTTCCACTGACCAGTTGTTGTGTCGCATTCGCGCAAAAAGAGTTCCCAATCATCTTTCCAGCAAACAACGTCTTCAGAAGTTGTGTAACGTTCTCCCCGAAATTTCCAATATGCTGTGCCTTCAGATGTTTCGGTTATATTATCGTCACATTTTTCAAACTATAGGTAATGAAATTAAAATATTTGTGCAAATTCAATGGAACATTTCTAACCTTTTTTGTCAATCTGCATGGTAGACTTAAGCACATTATAAGAAATATTATGGCTCGTTTAGTCATTTTACTAAAGAGAACATTTATATTATATTCGCTGAAGATGCTTTTAAGATTCATACAATACTAAGTTCTTTATCTCAAAAATCTAATAACCAAAGCGCAGTTGAGTTATCTTTTATTCTTTATCTCAATTTTGTTATCTGCTACGAATTTTGTGCATAATACCCTATATATATATAATGGGTAACCGGGTGTTTTATTTTGTGCAAATGTAAAAAGTTGATAACATAATAAGATATACTTATGTCACAGTAACATTATTATTAATAAAGAAAACGCTGCAAAATTATTTCTATATTCTAGCATGTCAATTACCAAATCCATTAAAATTGATTCTAATTTTGTAATCAAACTTTAGCTTACCAATATTAAAAGATAGATATATCAATTCCCTTTGAATTATGCACACTTGCACGCATAAATATAGTAAATGTTTCCACATTCTGCCATCTGGCTTATTAAACATAAAAATATGTTTTGGTTAGCTACTTCTGCGTAGCTCAATTCGAATATAGTTCATCGATCGCCCCTCGCTTCGACCATATATTAGGATGAAATCCATCCGTTCACTGCTTAACATACTTAACATAGATGGTCGCACCTTTGCCATAATCGGGAGCACCGATAAGCGGAATATGTTTCGTGGTGAGCTCCATGCTGGAATATACGAAGGTAGTCCGATCGGATAACGAGAAGATCAGTTAATTCTTAGTAAATACCAGCATGTTGCTGCATTCAAGAGCTTCAACTCACTATAGGCAAAAAATCAATCAAAAGTAAAACGCTAATCAGCCGTGCTCCAATGTACGCGTAATTTTGTAAGCAATGTGAGTTCCAATACCTATGTTTTTTATGCGAGCACATCACTACAACAGCTGTTTTGACTGTGGACGGAAATTTATTTTTTATCTTCGGGGTAGAAAGAAGAAAAAATGTTCTAAAGCAATACTAGTGCCTTAAAACAGCTAACCTAAATACTTTTAAATTTGGCGCTTTCTAAAGGTTTTGCCTTCTAACAGTATTTTGACTGGTAGGGCTGCAAGCATTTTGTTACATCAAAGTAATTGAAATTTTCACTTTGATGTAGAGTGACAGCATTCATTAAACAATAATATTTAATTATTTATGAAATACTATTAATTAAAATTATCATTGTTATTTGTCATGTAACATAAAAAAAAGCATCTATAAGTGCTCTAAGCATAATTATCGTTCCTCGTTATAGGCTAATCACATCTCGAGGGACGAATGGGAAATTTTCAAAGATGTGAAACACTGTTCAGATAGGCAACATCTGTAAAGTCACAGCTGTTAGTTGATATACTAATTGTTGCGCACGTAAATGAATGTAAATTGAATTTTGGGAGGAAAATATATGTAGTTTCTATTTGTATATATAAGTGCAAGATCTCTTTATCAATATATAGAATGGATGGATGATAATTTAAAATATATGTAATTAAATATAGTAAAAATGAAAGTAAGATTTTATTTTTTTTATCTAGATTGCCGGTAATTTTTTAAATAATTTGAATTCTTTGCACTGCGTTTGTTTACGTTTTCGCAATCAATACCAAATATTTTTAGTGGATCAAACAAACAAACTGATCAAACTGACAGTATTTTGAGTTGAACAAAATTATTTAGAAACATCTCCTACTAAAGCGCAAAAAACCTTCCGGAGCATCATTAAAATTGATTGATGTTGCTCATTGTGAATCCAGCATTTCACATGTAAAATTTGATGTGTGATCACAAAATATTTACATTATATATATCTATAAGTTCGCTTACAGTCTTGAGAGTGACAAAATAGTTATAAAACTAACACATTACAACACATTAAAAATAATTGCAACAGCATCTCTTTGCATTTTCGAATGATAATTTAAATTTACTTTTGAAAACGGTAGCTCAACAGCTTTCTTTGCTAAAGAGAATTCGTTTCCATTTTCACAAATTGAAGTTGACGCGTCCACACGGCCGCTTTGAAAATGCAATCGGAAAGTTTTTCCATATTCGCGAATTGGAAAACGCACCGAATCAACTAACTAATACAATAAATATAATAACAACTAATACAATAAGACGAACAACACAAGCTGCAAGCTGTACACACGACAGCGTGGGCAACTACGACAATAACGCACGCTACATAGTACATACAATGCATTGAGTGCTTAGTGATAGAACATATCATGCTCCGGTAGGGTTACTTAATGAATAGCCAGAAGTTTCCTAAATATATATACCTTTTTCTTGAGCAAGCATCAAGAAGTACAATTGCGGATTTATTATCGTGTTGACTTCTGTGAACTTGGCAACTAATATGAAAAAACAAATATTTAGATACCAATCTGAAATTTATAATGTGATTAACCTACCTTTTTTTCTTTCAGGTATAATGCGCATTCTCAAGTTACAATCATCTGGTGTGCTGTTACTGCTTCTGAACTTTTCTTGGCACCACGCAATTCATGTAAGTAATATAAAATTAAATTTTTAGAATTGGTGAATGTGGGTTTCTAACTAATTTGCTTTAAATAGTAGTTAATAAATAAGAAAATGTGAATGAATATGATATTTCTAACAGCGTAGATGGGGTTTAAGTTTGACATTGGAAGCACTCGCCGTTACCTCACATATGTATCTTAACCTCTATCGACAAATTCTGTAACCATTTTCCGACCAACGTAAGTCAAGCTTATCGATGGAAAGTTGATGTACACCCGTAAGCCAATCTTTTTCAAATACTTGTTTGATATCTAGTAAGACGGATGCGCTTGGTTTCAAAAAAGTTTTTAGACTCATGTAGCGTGTCTTTTTCGAAACCCAAACTGATGTTTGTTTACTACATTAAGGTCTGTCAACACTGTAAAACATTTTTTTAAAATACATTTTCACCAGCGAACTTAGGAAGTAAGTTCTCTTAATGGTATTAATGTCTCCAATTGCATTCCCAAACAACTCAACTTCTGGTTTAGTAGTTTCAACTGAAATGGTATAATGAAAGTTCTTAATTATCGCTTGAAAATATATTAAGTTACTTTTTAAGCTCTGCTCTAACATTTCTCTATCGATGGGATATGTAAGTGAATTTAATAATCTTGGTCTAAAATATCTTCATTATGAAGATTGATGATGGCTTTGAAGACTATTTTCTTATCGTCGGGCTGTTGATAACCTGCTTTTGTTTTCATTATGGAATTGTATTTAATAAAACTTCTCTAGGTCTCTTTACTGATCATTGTCTACTAATCGCCGTTTTTGTACCCTGAACTCATTGAAAATGGGTAAAAAAGGTAAAAAGGTTTTGTGCAAATGTATGTAACAGGCAGAAGGAAGCATTAAAGTATGTAGTACATTCTTAATCAGGGTCAACATCCGAGTCTATATAGCTATGTCCGTCTGTCTGTAATAACACGCAAATCTCGGAGACTATAAGATATAGATCTCAACTTTGGAATACAGATCAACTTTAATTATTTTATCGATAACTGCCTCCATTTCTGGAATATCGATACATTTCGATTTCCGATAGCAACAAATGCCACAATTTTCTAATTCTAATTATTACACAATATGCAAAGGCATATTATCAATCAACTGTCCAAATTTCATCACGATGAGATAAGAAACACCGAAGTTATAGTCAAAAGTAGATTCTCATACTGAACTCCTTTCTATAAGCAGCCGCAAGCATTTTCTGTATCTATAATTAAGCGAGCGCATTTGTGAGAAAAAGATGGGGAGCGTCAATATGTTTTTGTGTGTATTCTGCAGAGCCGTGTTACCTACAATTGCGTATATATTTATGTACTTTTCTCAATGACTGAACAGAACAGAGCTCCATGATTTGATATCTATTTATATAATTATATAGCAATGTTGTCTGCCTTCCTTTACGGAAGTTTTTTCGACATCACTAAGGCTAGAGGTTCAAACATTGGAATAGACTTTCGCATATATTCGCCACAGATATAGAGTCGAAATTTGTATGCTACAATTACTGGCTGACAACATATATCTCGGATGTTCTCGGATACTATAAGAAATATAATTTACTTCAAGGACAAATATTTGTTTAGAAGCTCTTTAACCTACGGCAGCAGTGCGGGGCGATTTGCACACTGACGAAACCAGAGATTTTATTGCGCTCCCGCTCTGCTTTAGAATATCGTCCACTAGAATTCATAAAATAACTTAATCTTATGCTCGCGTTAACAGCCATCAAATTTATAAGGTATTTGACTGATAACCGCCTAAAATCGAAAAATCAGATAGTGTATTGATAAAAGATATACATATTCCACAATTATAAAACTAGAATTACTAAAACTGGGAGATAGATTACTGGTGACCTTCTTCAAAGATTTATATTGCCTTCAAGACACTCTGTATGGTTCAGTTTTATGTTCGATATCAAAGACAAGCATTTCAGGAAAGTGCTCCATGTACGGGTCTTAGATCCATTAAGCCAAGATATTGCTAAATTTCCTTTCACTATATACATATGTACAAGTGCACGCACATACAATAGGTGTACGAACATTTTTTGGAGTGTTTGTGTGCATATTCACGACTTGTTCGATTTATAAAGACCTAGATTGAGGGTATTTTCTCCACGATGTTGTTAGACCATAGCTTTCTTATTTGTTTTGCTTTAGAAAGGGAAGGTATCTTTATGCAGTAACAAGCATTTTTATTTTTTGTTCTAGGGAGCCGTCAAGCGCAGCATAGATTCATCGGCTTCCTTTGCCATGATAACAGATGATCGGTTACCGAAAGATGTCATACCACAAAGCTATGAACTTCACATAGAACCCAACTATGAAGAAAGTACATTTAATGGTCTTATAAAAATGAATTTGAGTTGGAATGCAGATTCAAAGAAAATTTCGCTTCATGCTCATTACGATTTAAATATTAACGACAGGAAAATTGTTTTACGAAAATCGAATACGAACAGCAGGTACTAGTATAACATCTTTATAGATAATATTATTGTATACTGATTTTACATTTTGATCAATCACTTTTTTAGTGACACGCAGAAAATTACGGTTCTGCGCGGCAGTCGATTTCCAAAGAAAACAATTTATATAATATACCTTAAGGAAACAATAAAACAAGGTACAGAATGTGTTATAGAGATTCCTTTTGACGGAAATATTTGGGAGAGTGCGAACGGGCTTTTCAAAGGATCTTATGCAAATTTGACCTATTTGGCCACCTACTTAAGGCCAAATAATGCTCGACGCTTGTTTCCATGCTTTGATGAGCCAGGATTCAAAGTAAGCTAACTTTCATATTTAAAAAGAAACCCCAGATATTGCAATAATTAAAATTTATGTACAAAAGGTTCCATTTACAGTCTCCATTACAAGACCTAAGAATTTTGTTACGGTCTTTAACACAGCAATATCTCGATCTGATGAACAGTAAGTAGTTATTGTTCGTGTGTTATTTTTATTTATTTTTTTTTAATTTTTAATTTTGGACGTTGAAGTACTAACGAGCAGCACATTCAAGTGGCCCATCGATACCACGCACGGGCTTGTTAACGCACGGACTCAGGCAAAACTGCAACCCACCTCCCACCCAACCGACCGAGGGGTGCGCCGCATAACACGCGGTTACGAAGTTCGCGAATTACTAGATAGATACATTAACAAAAGAGTTTTAATAGAACAAATTGAAGAAGCACAACTTATTAATTGGAAAAGCATATTATAATTTATACATAAGATTCTAAATGGGTTATGAATAGCGTAATTCGAACTACAAGTTTGAAGTAAAAAAGGCAGAAAATTCCTTGAATGTATCAATGATTTGCAGCAGATTAGCAGATCACTGCTAACGTCGTTCAAATATTATACACATATACATAACTCCTCAGAGTGGGTTATGTTATATGTATTATATGGTTGGACTCAATCGTATGTAATTTTTTCTATATCAATAAGTGGTCAAAAAATAAAATTTGATATTGTTCAAATTATCGGAGTTGTATTTTCTGAATATATTAATTAAAAAAATAATCCCGACCGCTTCTCCCCATCAGCAGAGATCTTATGCTTAAACTACAATAACTGAGAAGATTAGCACAGTATATGTATATGTCAATTGGTTAAATATGAGTTTTTACCTTCTAATTACAAATTAAATACAATTAAAAATGTAGAAAAACTGAGAGATAAACAGAGAGATAGGACAGAGACATAGACAAACATAAATTTATAATAGAAACAAAGAGGATCTATGAAAGAGATCAATCAAGCAAGAAATTGTGTTGAAAATCGGAAAAACTAGAAATTCGTCCTAATTATCTTTGATGCAGTTTATTCTTAAATAGGCTTCGCCGAGGTAGTTTTGAGATAACTTATGTTCTGCCAACTACTACTTTGTTAATTAAGCCAGGCTTAACAACCAGAACTAGACCGCTTCTACGGGCTTGGGGCTTAGCTACAAGATTTCGGTGCTAGGGTTCATGGACGAGCTCCTCCAATCTACCCTTGCCTTTCCAAAATAAGAAATAAATTAACACAATCAGTTATTCAATCTATTTTGTTATGGAATTTTCATTTAAATTTAATAAGTTTTTCCGTTACCACTTGCAATAATTATGACACCTTTAATTTGATAATACTGATTACTGCCCGATACGCTTTTTATACATTGCAGCTTGACTTTAAAGGACCATGTAATAGACTATTTTGAAAAAACTCCACCAATGTCTTCATTTACATTTGGCTTTGTGACATCGAAACTTAATAAATTGGATATCAAATTGACAAAGAATTCAACATCGTTCGTAGCACCTGCTATTAATATTTGGAGTACTCCAGAGAGTGCAAATGAATTACAGGTATGATATTGATTTTTATCCTAGGTTAAATTCTTAAAGAATTATTTTAAGCCGTTCTTTACTTTTTGATCAGTCACAACGTTTTTGGTCCCACTGATTATTTGGCATTAATCCCAAATTTAAAGCTAGCGGCTTGAAATTTTGCACAAAATTAGAATTTCGGGTTTTTTATTTGCACCACGATTCATAACTGTGGCTTTTTATTATTATCAAATAAATCTATGCATATATTTACTTTAACATTTTGTTTATTCAAAACTTTAATTAAATCTTTAATATGAACGAAATTCAATACATTTAATATGATTACGTTACGTTATAATATAATTTGGGTTTCGCTTCTGAGGCAACTTCTCCTAAAACTCAAACAAAAAATAAATATATTCATGTAAAAACTGATTTTTTGGATGCATAAATCTTTGCTTTTTTCGTAGTGAATCTTATACTCACAAGATATGCCAATCAAAAATAATATAACATCATCAAATACTATTATAATATTGGACGCAAGACAAGACGAGTGTTTGCATTTCAACTGAAACCGTATTCGATTGCATTTTGGTAACCAAAAACAATAAATCGAAATGTTTTAAACTTCAAAGTTATTAGCTTTTCAAAGGTGTTATATTTTTAAATCTTTACTCTCTCTCCATGGCTACATCGGTACCTCTACTATTTATTTGAATTATTAAATGATTGAAATCCATCCAAAAGCGTAAACTGTTTTACAAGTTTGCGTTCAGAAGGAATTCCTTCTATTTGCTATGCGTAGCTTTAACTGGGATCCCAATCACCGTTTGCATTTTTCATTTTAATTTAACCAGATTTATTATGTACTTTATTATATTTTATTTGTTTTTCTCATATTAAATTTGGTATTTAATTTATTTAATTTCATATAATTTAATTTGTAGCTTTAATGTGAAATTTTTATTTATTAAAATCTTTTTTAAAAATCGTGAACTGTGCTTTGTTAATTTTATGCGTTTCCTTTTTTCTAGGGCACTTATGAAAAAATCATACTAATTTACAAATTAATTCAGGATTATTTTGAGATACCTATCCCTCTATCTAAAATTGATGTGGTTGCTATACCTGACCTACCAATTGTACGTCCAGCAGATAATTGGGGTCTGTTGCTATTTAAGTAAGTTACTTGAATGCCAACCAGCAAAAGCACATCAATGAATTTTGATTATTGTTTAGAGAGAGCGATCTTTTGCAAAACCAATATTATTACATAGCGCAGGAATTAATATACCAATGGATTGGTTCGTGGGTGACTCCTGAGTGGTGGACTGATGCACATCTTAACAAAGCACTGGCAAGTTTCTTAGCATCAGAAATCGTAATACAGGTATGCTTTTAAACTTAAAAAAATGTTTCAAATTAATACAGTAATCTATAAGTAACAGATAGATGGAGGAATCGAGTTCAATGGAAAGTATCCAATGACTGCGCTTTACTCAGTATACTATGAATTTAGTAAAAGATATCCCCATTCACGCATTACTGGAATGAAACAAGAAACTATTTCTCACAAAACAGAGCTTGTTATACGCATGCTAAATTTCACCTTGGGAAAAGAATCATTTAAAAAGGGGTTAACAAAATTTATTGAAGATCATCAATATGAGACATTTGTTGCTGATGATCTTTGGGATGCGCTTACTTCACAAGCGATTAAGGATGGACGCCTTCAGAGCCAATACAAAGTGGCGGACATTGTCAGTCCATGGCTTGCAAATCACCGGCTACCCTCAGTTCGCGTTAGCAGGGATTATGAAAAAAATTCTGCGAAGTTACAACAGAAAGTTTATCTTAGAGAACGGCCTCATGACGTGCCAGAGCAGGACAAAATGCTTTGGTGGATTCCCATTATTCTCAATCGTGAAGATGCAATTAACTTTTCAAATTCCAGTCCATATGTGTGGATGGAAAAGACTCAACAGATTGATATCCAAAACATGCCAGGAAAGGATCAATTTATAATTATAAATCAAGAAGAAATAGCTCCATTTCCGGTCAATTACGACGAAGAAAATTGGAAAATGCTGTCGAATTTCTTACAAACTAATATTGGTCGAACTTTAGTTCCAACATATACAAGGTGAGTTTCATAAAAAAAATATTAAATCTCTTGTCTACAGATTGAACCCGTAACTTTCGCTTATAAGCTATTCGTCCGACTAAACTATGCGAAGTCGAAAGCTAAGCTCGTTAAATGTATAGGCAGTATTAAACTTGTGAATAAAGACAAGCCCTGCTTTAGTTTATTTTTTTTGTTTGCCCTTCGGTACCTGCTTGCATTTTAGTATGGAAAACCTTTTAAAGAGAATTTTGGTAATATACCTAGAACCTATAGTTTAATCTATTTTCAATAATAATAGTTGTGTTCTACGTGGCCCATTGTTGACCTCTGTCCATCAAACTTTTTTTGAATTGTTAAAAATTGAGAATTTATTTCACTGTTTTAAGCACAAAGTAAAGTAAATAAATATAGTAAGAAACATGGGTCCAATCGGTACAAACAATAAGTTTATTTTAACACAGAATTTTCAAAGTTCTATGTGTAGAATTTATGATAGATAAAGGCAATCTTACTTATTCATAAACTCTGCTCTCTTACAACATTTCCAGAGCTAAATTACTGCATGATGCTTGGAATCTCGCTTACGCCGGGGATTTAAGTTTTGCTACTGCCTTTAATATGACTTTATTCATGAAATATGAGCGCAATCATATTGTGTGGAATCCGGTCTTCACTTTCATTGATCAAATTGGTCGGCATATTGATATGGCAGAAGTCCATCAAAAATTCGAGGCAAGTAATATGTACAAAACTAAATGAATTTTACTAAAATAATATCTGCTTCCCATTTCAAGGCATATGTTTCAATCATGCTATCGCCCTTATACGAAGAATTAGGTGCTGAGAGTGAAGCCGAAGACAGTTGGAAAACAGATCTTCGATCCTTGACTAAACGATTTTTGTGCCGCGCAGGCTTTCAACCTTGTATCGAAGAGGCAAAATATGCGTTCAGCGTCTGGCAACAAGCTGCCGACCGTGACTTCGAAATACCGTTTGTATATTCATACACAGTTATTTTCTTACATTTATATTTGTTATGCGTTGCAGGGTGCCAAATCATTATATGTGTCCCATCTTTAAGTGGGGTTCCATGGATGAGTGGCAATTTGGATTAGAGCGAGTGATCAATTTCCCAAAATCCCGAAAGCAAAGTGAAAGAACTTATCTATTAAAACAACTGGCTGGTTGTGCAACAAATGCTGACAAGATCAACCAACTGCTAAGAATGTCGATTCTAGAAGACCACTCGAACTTCACCGAAATCGATCAATTCCTAATTTTTACCTCATTGACCTCGGTTTCCAGTGGTTATTATACATTATTTAGTTTCTTATCTGAGAATTGGACCACGATTCAAATAAAGTAAGTCCAGTTTTATTTATATTACGCTATGCATCTTTACTTTTCATTCCCGAAATAAATGGTTTATTAATTACTGTAGTTTTTAATTTAAATCCACTCCTATGATTGCTGAGCATCAAAAACACAATTATAAAAGTCATTGCTTTTTTTCTGAAAGTTAAGCAATATTTTAATTACATTATATAATTTTCGGATTAACTGTAATTGTAATTTGTCTATAGCGGGTACTTTGAAAGACAACGATAAAAATGTGATAAAAAATTACTTACCGCAATATAAAGTTCAGCATAGGTGGGCAAAAGAGTAAATCAATTATGCGATCACTTCAGCAGATTCTGCTGATTTGCTCAAGCACTTTCTGCTATTGCTCCACAACAGGTAGCACAGTGAAAATTTTTCTTGAAGAAAATTTCTGTTTATAAGCTTTTATTCCGCCGAATACCGAATGTATCTACTGGACTGTGACCGTGTCAGACAAAGTAACAAAATTGGGGTGCTACGTCCAAAAGGAGACTGGGATATCGATATAATCGGTAATCGCAAATCGATAAAGCCACATATTTCTCCCACAATTTAATGGCTACATTCACCCAATTTGGTTGGTGGGTTATGGCCGATGACCTTTAAAGATCTGCATATGCCAAGCACACCTCGGCCCAGGCACACAAATTTGAAATGGTTATATCTCTCGCACTTTTTGACATAGAGCTGATAAAAAAAAAAAAATGGCCACGCCTACACCTGCTCCCAATTGTCAAAAGCATATGTCTTCCGCAATTTCAGAGATAAAGTTACCAAATTTGAAAGGAAGATTACTAGGAAACTATGCCAACATTTTTTTCCCCACGACCACTTTATGAACCTTCTCTATAATTTTTTCAGCCACGACCGCCCCAGTATTTTAAAAAGCCACGTATCTCCCGTAATTTAACAGCTACAGTTACCAAACTTGAAACGAATATTATTAGGAAACTACTCCACTTTTTTTCCACGCCCACTCCATCCCCCAAAATTCACAAAAACCATATCTACCGCAATTTTAAAGGCAAACTTGGAAGATAAATTATTAGGAGCCTCCTTCAAAGATCTATATTTCTTGGCTACACCCATCGTGTTCTGTGGCCCCTGTTAACAGATGGTATGACTTATGGTATCAAAGTATTTTACAGTTGGTTACGTCCTACCGCAACGTTCTCTCATGTTATACACTGAACCCATTAATAATGGTTGAAAAGGGTATAATGGTTTTGTGCACATTTATGTAACAGAATCAACAGCCAAGTTGATATAGCTATGTCCGTCTGTATGAACACGCGCATGTCAGACACTATAAGAGCTAGAGATTTCAAATTTTGAATATGGGTTCTCGAATACCAGGTGCAAATAAAGTTTGCTTTATTTTATCGATAACTACCACCGTTTGAGGAATATGGATCCTAATGATTTAATCATTTAATCATAGTTTTGCCTGTAGATCAATCGTCAGTTGACGCGTGACTTGAGTCGTCAGTGAGTTTCGACCTATGCCCATATGCCGATTTTCAGGCTAGAATTTTTATTAATGTTCAAAATGCTATAGCTACGTCAAAACTCAACGTATTTCTAACTTTTTTAGAGGTCAGAACTTAATCAAATATACTAGGTTTCCCAAATCGGATGACTTTTGACAAAGTTGTAGTAATGGCAATATTTGGCAGTCCCTACAAGGACTTTTATTAAAGTCTCAAAGTTGATTTGAACATGAATTTAAAATGAAATGAAAAATATTAATTTCTATTATTTATATATTTTCTTTTCATGTTTTATGTGGCGCCGTAATTAATTTTCGTCACTGCTGAGAAATACAAAATTTGAACGTGAGGTGTGTTTAAATTGCAAAGACATTGATACCATTATTTCCTTAATTTTGAGTTGCAATTAGCCACTTATGTAGCTAAGCACTTTGTTGCCCTTGCAACCAAATGTTGTCTATAGCTGCATTGTGCATGTTTTTGGTTGGCGATGCACCCAGCAGCCATTAGTTTCACAGTAAACACAAACTCACGCAAAACGTACAACAGAGCGCAACTACAAAAAAAAACAAACATAAAAGTTTTCCAACAAATAACTCCTCTTTTTATCCCTTGTCCCTTATCTTTTGATTGTTCTATTGATTAATTTGCTATAAAAGTTGAAAAAATATACATAATATATATATAATTCATAGATTTTTACAATTTCAAATAATTTATATTTATTCAATATATGAGATATGTCTATATGACAGCAAATTATTATATAGGCTGAAATTTTTTTAAAATTATAATAGGCTATTATTATACTAATAGACTATTAAGGAAATTATTTATTTTCACCAAAATGCAACATTTTTGCTTACAAACAAGACGTTCTCATGCAAGTAGTATAAGAACATATGATTGTTTCCGTTCATTAAATTACCAGTTTTTCATTTTCAGACTTCAAAATAATACGAATTTATGGGACCATTTGATAAGTTCGGCCACTGGTTTTTTTTTAACTCAAAAAGGCTATGATATGGTCCAGCAGCTATACGAAAAACATACTGGAGAGTTTGGGAGTGCACAACACATTATTGAAAAGTCGCTTCGGAACATAAAAGAAGAAGCAAAGTGGAGCGAAGAGAACCTTCCAGTTATTCAAACTTGGCTTGAAAGCTTTTTATCTACGAATTAACACTGAGCGAAGTTGTACAAAACTTTTTTTTTAATTTCATTAAATATATTATGGTTGTTGAATAAAAATATGTAATATATTGTCTTCATGCAATGAATCGTCAAGTCCAATATTGATTATGTGCGGATATTGTTTGTTCTGTAGGAGCCGGCAAGCTTCTGGCTGTTGATCACACACATGTGTTGTCTGCTTAGTCATTACATGCAGATGTACGTTTTACCAATTATATATATATATATATATATATATATCTATATATATATGAATTTAATGAAATGTCATTGGGAAGCTTCTAAAAGCCACCTGAAGCCGAAGGAAAATGCTCAAGACTGTGAGGATCAAATAAAAATATATAAGAGAATTTTAATGGACCTATATGTATATTCCAGCTTAGCTCATATAGAGATTGTTTCCTTTGACTTTTCGGGCTTGCCGTGGTCTTTATTAGCATGCCATGAACTGCTAATTCAATTGTTATTAATATTCCGTTATTTAATTTATTAAATTTTTTATGGTTGTTTTTGTAGGCTCGCTTTGTTTTCACATTATGAGTTGCTAAGCTAACGCGTAAGCAAAACGCCATAATAAAACATATGACATGCAGTCGGACAATAAAAAATGATTTGGTATTTTAATCTAAATGAATAAATAAAATAAAATAAAAACATTTATTGCACCCAGAATACAGTTGTTTTTTTTTTCTAGATTTATGGACGAATTTCAAATTTCAGACATAAAGATTGTCAACCTTTAAAAACTAAATACAACTTGTTACATAATTCTTGGTTACATAGACCCTACCACTTAATTATTAAAAACATTTTAGAACATTCATCGTAGCTTTTCATTTTATTGGCAGAAAGTCTTCGACCCTCCCTCGTTTATTTCTGCTTTGAAAACTTGCTCTTTAAGAACTGCATCGCCTATAAAAACACTTGAATGCGCGAAGCTTCGGCTAGTCGATTTCCAGCTGTGTTTCATTACGGGCAAAAGTTTGGAGATTCAGCGATCAGGCGTTTTCCTTATTCTAAACGTATATTGTTCCTAGCTGTTACAAGGACCAACACTTTAAAAAAAGGCTCGTCAGCAGAATTTATTTTAACGAATATGGTAAGTCAGATGTAATCAATTCCTTGAGCTTAAATTGATTTGTTCAGATTGAAACGCAGAAAAGTTATACTGTTTCATTGAAAAAATAGTTTCGTAGTTAGAATCTATATTAAGCAATAATATAGGTTTAAGCTTACACAAGCGAATCTATAACTATTTTAACTAAACCAGTGACGAATTAAATGAAGAAATACTAATTTGCTCATATCATTAGCCATCTGTTATTACCTGCGCAATAATTTAAATCTGTTTTTTGGCATACAAATAATAAATAATTTTTTGTCGCTATTTATAAAAAAGACTAGGATATTGGCGAACATATGGTGTATATTTTGTGCGATATAGTAATGTCTAAAGGAAAACAAAGCCCATTGGTTGTAAATGTTTGCAAAAATATTGAAAGTATTTAACAACTGATCGATGCGTCAATATAATCATAGAGCATTGAAAAATTCAGCTTAATTCCGAAAAATATAGCTTGTAAATTTCGCCCACTAGGACGAAAATTTGACACAGATTGTAAATTGTATAAATGTGTTCGATTAGCAAAAAAAAAAACAATTTTATTTAAAGCTTTAAGAGCTTTAATATTTTTATAAATAGTCCACATTGGCCCAGACAAATGCGTATCTAAATGTATACTCAAAAACAATGGAGCACTGAAAAATTCAGCTTAACTCCGGACAATATAAGTAGTAAATTTCGCCAACTAGGCGGAAAATTTTACATAGATTGAAAATTGTAAAAATGGGCTCGAAGGGCAAAAACAAATTTTTTTTAAAGCTTTATGTATTTTAATATTAATCTAAAAAGTACACATTGGCACAGACAAAGCCGTATCTAAACACATATTCGAAAACTGATTATCAGGAATTTGAATTAAATGATTTGTATATACATATGAATATGAACCTATGGATATGAATAACAGAAGGATATGCACCTATAAAGAATGACTCTGACAATTTTTAAGAGTATTATTTAATAGGAAAAATACATTTATTAACTAAATTCCCATGCATATGTGTGTCTAATTATGTATGTAGTTTTGCATATGGTACATTGTACAAATCTATATGATTGTAGGCAAAATATACGAACTCGTTTATGAATTTGCAGTTTCCTTGCACTATCATATATACATATATTAATAATCAACCAAATCAGCATAATATAATTTGACAATATTATAATATTGTATTTTATTTTAGAGGGAATGCATTTCAGTTCATATAGGCCAGGCAGGCGTTCAGATTGGTAACGCTTGCTGGGAGTTGTACTGCCTGGAGCATGGTATTCAACCTGACGGGCATATGCCCTCTGACAAAACGATTGGTGGAGGCGATGACTCTTTCAATACCTTCTTTAGTGAAACTAGTGCCGGCAAGCATGTGCCACGTGCTGTTTTTGTTGACTTGGAGCCAACTGTTGTTGATGAAGTGCGTACTGGTACCTACCGGCAGCTGTTCCATCCTGAGCAGTTAATTACTGGTAAAGAAGATGCAGCTAACAACTATGCTCGTGGCCACTACACAATTGGCAAGGAAATTGTGGATATAGTACTAGATCGTATCCGCAAGCTGGCTGATCAATGCACCGGTCTTCAAGGATTTTTAGTATTTCATTCATTTGGTGGAGGAACTGGCTCTGGATTTACCTCGCTGCTTATGGAACGTTTATCAGTTGATTACGGAAAAAAATCAAAGCTAGAGTTTTCGATATACCCAGCTCCACAAGTAAGTAATACATTTTTTTGAAACGTCTTCTCAATTGCCGGCATAAATTGATTATATACGTATATTCAAACATAAGTATATAAGACAAACAAAAAAATATTTTGCTGGCTTTGGAAGAACGAACCGAAAAAAATTGTTTATATATCTTAAATATACCATTAACTTTCGCTTTTAAAGGTTTCAACTGCCGTTGTCGAACCATATAATTCCATTTTGACTACCCACACCACTCTGGAACATTCTGATTGTGCGTTTATGGTTGACAATGAGGCCATATATGACATTTGCCGTCGCAACTTAGATATTGAGCGACCCACCTACCTGAACCTAAATCGCTTAATTGGTCAAATAGTTTCCTCAATAACAGCATCGTTGCGCTTCGACGGAGCGCTAAATGTTGACTTAACTGAGTTTCAGACCAATTTGGTTCCCTACCCACGCATTCACTTTCCTCTAGCCACATATGCTCCAGTAATTTCCGTTGAGAAAGCTTATCATGAACAATTAACCGTCGCCGAAATAACTAATGCATGCTTTGAACCCGCAAACCAGATGGTCAAGTGTGATCCAAGGCACGGAAAATATATGGCATGCTGTATGCTCTATCGAGGTGACGTGGTGCCCAAAGATGTCAATGCAGCAATTGCCACAATTAAAACGAAGCGCTCAATTCAATTCGTCGACTGGTGTCCGACTGGCTTTAAGGTGGGTATCAATTACCAACCACCCACGGTGGTGCCAGGAGGCGATTTGGCCAAAGTTCAACGTGCGGTATGCATGCTATCTAATACCACAGCCATAGCTGAAGCCTGGGCCCGTTTGGATCATAAGTTTGACCTAATGTATGCCAAACGTGCTTTTGTACACTGGTATGTTGGAGAAGGTATGGAGGAAGGTGAGTTCTCTGAAGCCCGAGAGGATTTAGCCGCACTTGAAAAGGATTATGAAGAGGTGGGAATAGATTCAACCGCCGATGTCGACGAAGGTGACGAATATTAAAGAATGTAATAAAATACAAGCCCAATGAAAAATATTGAAATCAAAACATGACCGCCTATCTTCGGTTCGTATAAGTTTACACATCTTTGCAGAGTCCACCTGCTCATATCTAAATAGCACCACACCCAATTGAAGAACATTAAGTTTTTCACATAAGGATTATCCTCCGACCTATTGTTCCTATTGGACCTGAATGTTGTAGATATTCATATAGCTAGATAGATATTTGGGTGACAATATATACATATTTGATCACACTATCTTAGTAAGCAATTAAATAAACAATATTGTGCAAGAAATATGGTCCGATATGAGCGAATCCGAAATAATACAATTTATAAAAAGACTCGGTTAGAATTGAGTCGAAAATGTCTCTTCAATGTCACGAAAATATTATATTAACTCTGCAAGGGTATACAAAAGAATTTTACCATATATCTAACCCATTGAGCTCAGTAAATTTGTTTCGTATTTGTACTCTTCAAAATAAAATATGCATTAAAATTAGCAAACAATATAACAAAAATGTGTTTTCTTTTTATTAGTTTCACTGGTACCCCCAGCCCTTTTAATAATATATATGTATATATTATTTTATTACTTTATTTTATTTGATATATGTATATAATTTTATTTGATATGTGAATCGTTAATATTAAAAGGTTTGTAAATTATTTCTACAATGTGTTCCATGTTGTTTTATTTTCTGTGAAGGTATGCGGTATATTCAGTAGGTATAAGATATAGCAAAGTTTGCCCCGACCTTAATACATATTTTCTTATTTTCGAAGATTATATTTGGCTTATCAACTTGTTTCTACTGAACAAATTGGATAAATGTCTTACATATTATATTTTCAAAGACCTAAACGCATAAGGAGGTCAAATAGTGTGTGTATATATATATTATTAAAACTTGTGGTTTATTTATTCAGTACTTTTTAATATAAAATGATCTGGTTCGCCCCATGTGAGTTAAACTACGCGATTCAAGCGACTGTTTCGAATTAAACACAGTATTTTTGTACATGTTTTACAATGCAATACATAAGTAACACACGGCGAATCAACGGAACACTAACTCAAACATGACGAATACGTAAAAGAATAATATGGTCTATACTATTTTTCCCCCGCCCAACAATAATATATATAAATTATTATATCCATGCTGTATTAATATCCGCACTACCAACCACTGCCTACTTACCAAGAGGATCTGAAAACACCAATAATCAAATTGGGCCAAAGTTGGACAGACAAGCTATTTTTAATATTTATTTTTATTAAGAAACTTCACGATAACATTTCTAAATGAGTAGTCTAGCTGATGTTGATTGTAGTATCAAGTATGTAAAAATATATAAATAATACCATCATCACTTTTGGAAATACAAATCGTGCACTAAACGTTCGCCGGCATCATGGATTAAGAATATGATTTGTTCTTTAACTTTTTCAAGAAATCCTTAGCTTGCTTATCACCTTGTCTATACTCCAGTGCTCGGAGTGCCAAACAATCTTAAAAGAAAATTGTTTATAAATAATATTAACACACTTCTTTAAACCAAAATGCTTACCTGAATACTCTGGTCTACAAAGACTCATAACAATTTGCTCGCCCTCAGATGCTGTAATATCTGCAAACGTTATATAGCATTCCGCTATATATTGACTTGTCATTCCAAATAAATCTTTATCCTTAATAGTAAAAAAAATCAGGCTGTCTTTCATTTGGCGTTGTTCTGCATTCAAATTACTGAATTATATAACAAAATTTGTAGTGAAAGCTTTAAGATATTACTCTAAACAGATTTACTTACAACCGAAATGTCTCGTCATAAAGAGGAAAACAATTTTTATTGTGAACGGCAGTTTTTACTGCTGCAATGCCATTAAATCGACCAGTAGGAAACATGTACACTTTTACAAACGAATCACACAATCCATTTTTGTCCATAGAAACCAAATTGCGAGCATTTAATATTTCCAACTGAAAAAAAAAAAATATAATTCTGTGCTGCTTTTTTATTATAATATACTCACAGATAATCCGGTTTCGGAAAACTGAGCCCTAATTGTAAGTTGTCCGAATAGCGATACAGTTTGTTGCTTTTGAACTCTAAACCGGTCGAGGTAATATTGATGGATAAGATCAGAAGTTTCGGAGGCATGAAGATCTAGTGTGTTTTCAATATCCGATAGAATTTTACAATCACCCGCTAAAGCTTCACCAATTTTAAAGCAAGATATCATAGTGCGAAGAGTTTCCCTTAAGTTTTGAAAGAATGCGGGAGGACGGCGTTTCTGAAGATATTTTTTTGATGTTAGCAAATAATAAAAAAAATAAGCTGGAATTTTCGCATACTCACATCAAGATTAGACTGAACAAGATCATATATTATAACTGCTAACTCTCCCCAAATTCCATCTAATATTCTTCCAAAGTTTACTTCATTAAGAGTTTCATAAAGGGTCGCTAGTGACCGTTCTAAATACATCATTAGCCTTTCCATAGAATTTGAGTCCTTATGGAGGATTTCCGCTCCTTCAGTTAAAAATCTACGAATCGGTGGAGACATTTTATGGACAACATGCTCTATTAATTCAACGATTTGATTGCGTTGTGTATCAACGGCGTTGTCAATAACAGCCCTTATGGTATCAGCGCAGCGTTCAGCCTCCAAGTTCGATCTAAATTCTCCGATGCGTTTTATTACGTCATCAGATCCGAGTTCCTTAAAAAGAAATTAAAAATATCGGCACAACATTATTTCTACAAATTCTGAAAAAACAAGTATCGTCGATAACAACCATGAAGTATAACGTAACCATT
The DNA here is from genome assembly GCA_035043575.1 of Drosophila seclusa. Taxonomy (NCBI): domain Eukaryota; kingdom Metazoa; phylum Arthropoda; class Insecta; order Diptera; family Drosophilidae; genus Drosophila; species Drosophila seclusa. Next base: position 70,314 of record JAWNMX010000714.1, read on the forward strand.
ACATATCCTTTATATATCATTTTACCAAACATATTTTCATTTCAAACAAATATTTTTCGTTTCACACATACTTTTCTTATAATTCCATTTGGATATGGTCATCTCCGGCCTATATACTGTCTACAACAAAAAGACGGATATATTCCAAGTTTCTCTAAGATATTTAAGCTGAGCAAGCTTAACGCATTTAAGGCTAACAAAATTCGGACAAACGGACATGGCTTTATCGAATCTGCTGATGAACAAGAATATATGAGGTCGGGGAGGAGTCTTCAGCTCGTTGCAATTAAAAAAAAGAAAAGAAAAGAAAACAGAGGAATAGCAGAACTAAGATAGCTCGGAAAGCATATAAAGAGGAATTCTAGTTGGACACCGCAGGACAGGCTAATATAGAGAGATTTATGAGAACTCATCATAACTGTTTCCAGCTTTGAGTATAAATCTGCTATGTGAAAACGGATATTAAATTTAAAAAAAGTTCTCATAAAATGTGAGTTATTTGTGTAAATTATGAATATTGAAAGTTCTCTATACCACATATCCTGTGCATAAGAACAGTGATACTTTTTGCTTACTGTACATGTAATTCTTACCTTTATAAATGATGGTAAACTCTGTCGAATGTAGTCCATATTGTTGATGGCTAAGCACCATTCTTCCGATAAAACTGAGATACAAATTTTACGTTAGGAATCAGATATGAAAGATAAAGATCGTATCTACTTACTGAACATTTCTCCATCCTCTCCTACATTGGAAATGCTCTCTACTCGACGTGACATGCGCTGTGCATAGAAAACGCAACATCGGCATATATCCTGTTAGACGATGGTAAAGTCGGATATGATTAAAGCATTATCTCCAAATCAAATATAGGATGGTTACTTACGTTGATGATTTTTGCAACAAATGTGTACGACCCTTCAATTTCTGGCCAGTCCAATTGTTGCCAAAATATTTTTATCTGATAAAATATAGCTAAAGTATCCACAGCTGATGAACTATATTTAACAGTTTCATCGACAGCGTGGAGTTGGTCCAAATCTATAGCTTTTTCGATGCGGTTTAATGCTTTTATAATTGAAATATCTAGCCAATGAGCTACACCTCTTTCAAACCATTGATAAAAATCAGACATCTGTAATTTATAATTGGGACAGAGTGATCGTCCTTAAAAATAAAATGTAAAAAACGAAATTATTTAAGTTAAGTATATAAAGTATTTAATATTTTTACCTAATGTATTGTATCGCTTGAGAACCAAATAAACTTCAAATAATGTTGTCCCCATATTCACATTTTCAATGTTCGGTATATCTTTAAACTGATCGTCGGGAACATCTAACATTTTAATGTTGGAACAAACATTTTTTATGATCGGTTCACATGTCTCCATCAGTTTTAAATCATAATATAGAAACAGAGTAGTGGAATAATTAACCCGAATTTTACTGAAAACAAAAATATAAAAATGTGGATGAATAATTCTATTAGTAATTAATAAATTAACTTAAAAAAAATAAACTATATTCGGTATACCGTAATGGGTTTAGTCATTGCTCAAGCAGATTCCCATAGGAGCTAATGATATAGCAATACAATATTTATAAATTGTTAGGAGCTAAAAACAATACTAGAGTCTATATATTATATATGTTTATTTATACCGGATATCTTTAAAAACAAAAATGTATTCAATACTACAACTCTAGTTTTTATATATTATTCCAGCAGGAGACTAAATCAAATTAAATGAAATATTTATCCTATATAGAACTTTCTTTCGAAAATGTTGGTAACGCCTATGAGTTAGACGTATTTAGTTATGATAGGCTAGTGAGAAATATGATCTTAAAAAATAACACTTTATCTGCACAAATAAGCACAATACTTGAATTATCGTGCGAAGAAACGATTTTCTTTATATTCACAATACTATTTTTATTTCTGATACAATAATGATTACTTTAAGTTATACTAAGCTCTGGCTTTAGGACTTATCTTAAGAAAAATAAAAACAACTGGCTAACCTGCAATGATTTCCGTATTTTAATTAAGTTGTGATATTTGTGACAGTTTCAGGAAGGCGTTCCTGACCCACAAAGGATATATTTTTGTTCAGCATCACTAGCTTGTTGATATAACCATGTCGTTTTTAGTCTGCCTTTAATTTTTACACACATTTTTTGAAGTCCCTCAGTTTTAAATCTACCTTCCTTGGTATTGCTATTATCAATCTTTTGCTGAAGGCAGTTCTTAGTTCTTAGTTAGTCGAACGGATGGGATCACTAATTTACACAGTGGCTTAACCAGCTAAATAACCATTTCATAATGTTTTCTTCACGTTACGAAAAATCACCAAAATCACAGAACTTATCGCATTTCATTCATATTCATTTAATTCTACGACTACTCTGAGCGTAGAATTTCTTTTATTAAGAATAAACACAAAATAATAAAATGGAGCTAACTACAATCTATCCTCTGAATTTAGTCTTTCTGGGTTTATATATTGTGGGAAACATAATAGTATTTAATGTTCATGAATTACTTGATGTTTCAAGTCTCTAATTTGAAGGACGTCTAAGAACTCGCTTTCAAATGAAATATGAACCCACGGACAGCATTGCTTCATTGCTAAAAACCAATGCATTTCAAGCCGCACGAATTGCTCTGCAGTAATTCGTGCAATAACTGGCTACTGATTACTGGGTATTTACGCCAATAGGTTCCAAACTCCATATAATGATTTTTGCAGAAGCTGCAGCGACTAAGAGAACTTTCTCTACTTCTGTCCAGCACTGGCGAGAAAAAGATTCGTCTTTTTAGGAAGTCACTTTACACGAGTAAAGGAGAAAGTTTTTCCATTTGCCGTAGGAATTCGGACAAAATTACAATTGAAAAATATTAATTTAATAAGAGGAATAACGGTAATATAAATTTAAATTATTGTTTAAAATTAAAAATATAATATACTTACTGGTAGAACAATTTGTCAAAATATTCCATTGCACGCTGGAGATCTGAGCGAATCATTTGTATTATTTGTATAACGTACTGCAATTTATCATCATCGGACTCATTATCTTTTGTTTTTTTACTGCCTTCTATAATATGTTCCATCCATTCTTTCGCACCGCTATTTATAGCATCAATGATAGCGTTGTCAATATTGTATGACTCAGAGTCCACCTTTTCTATCCAGCCATAGACAGTTTGAGGAAATATGTCAATTGTGCTCGGTATGTCAAAAGTTTTTAGCTTCGACAGAATATCTAATACTTCACTGAGAGCTTTAAGTATTTTGTTGTCACTGACATTTTTAGATCGTAGCTTTCTTAACACTGAAAAGCAAGATGGCAGTAATCGCTTCGCTCCGTCCCAAAAGGTTTTTACATCTTCACAATCATTTTGTAAGCAGCTTATGACTGGAACCAAAACGTCGAGTATAGAATTAAATAGTGCAAAAGTTAGTTTGTGGGTCTCATGAACGGTACTATATGCGTGCCACTGGCTTAGTGCACAATCAAAGGAGGAGAGTCCACTTTGAACAGCGTGTTGAGTTCTGATAGCTTCAGCCATAGAGCTAAATTTTCCGCTCCACCAATAGTTGGTCACTTGAGACGTGTCCAGCTCATTCATGAGTAACAATTTTAAGAGATGCTTATGCTCTTGGCACGCTACATTTTTGTTTTTTTCAGCACTTAGGGTAATGTTGACCAACACAGATCCGCGGCTTTTCGTTTTGCTTCCTTTTTCCAGATTATACCAAACTGTGAGTCCAGAAGCTGGAATAGACTATAAAAATGTATTATAAAAATCAGCGAGTCGACAAAGCAAAAAATGGCCAACCATGTACGCTTTACGTTTTGTGAAACTAGCTCTAAATATTGGGTAAATATAGGATACAGTCGAAGCACGGAAGCATAGTTAAGCGGACTGATAACAAAGAAACTAACTGAAACTTAACTTAACTTAAGCATGACATAATCCATAAAAAGTGCAACGACTTAAGTGTTGATCGGATATACATGAAAATACTAAACTGAGTAAAGAAGTTGGTGTTCTGCGGGAAAAATTTGCTCCTTTGAAACTCAGTAGAAGGTACAAGTGACAAGCAGCTCCCAAGTTTCCAGCCCGAAACAAGGCTCAGATCACCGCTGGATAGTATCGACACAAATTGAAGATTCAAAATTTGAAGTACACATATATTCTAAAAATCCCCTCACAAGATTTGTTCAGTAAATGTGCCGACGCCCACTTCTTTTCATCTATTCCTCTTTCAGTTTGAAAGCTGGAGTCACCATATGCAAAATGTAGATTAATCACAATTTATTTTAATAGTCAAGGCAAACCCATTCAAGGTCATCCCACCACTTCTGCAAAAAGTTTATCGGCCGTACAATGCTTATGCAGTCCACCTGCTAATCGCGCATTCACATATAACCACAAAGTTGTTGTGTTTAGAAAGCTAAAAACAAAATAAAATCATAACGACAGCTAGAAATATTACTCGAGAAATTATTGCTGAAGTTTGAATAAAAAATCATCATAATTATCAATTAACAAAAAAAAAATTTCTGTAACCAAATATTATTAAAATATGAATTGCTTTGGATAAATCGTGATTCGCTATCCTTTATTTACGCCTATTTATGCAGTAAAATGGGTGTACATTATTTAATTTCATTGCATTACTAGCAATACAATGACCCCGTCAATTAATAAATAAATCTCATAGATTCAAAAATTTCACAGATTGTTTAGATTAACTAGGTTAAGTCTTAGAAGTGGTCAAAGTTTTTGTACTAATCTGCAAATCTAATCTAATCTCTTTCAATTATCATAATCTGCATAAAAATGAATATGTCAGCAGATTAACTCTGGGCTTCGATGCACCGAAGAAACCTGCTCATTCTTGTTTTGTAATACCAAAATTGATATATCTTCAATAAGAAACTTTCGGATATGCAGCAGGATCTTCTGCCTTGTAATGTTCAGCCCCATGTAGGGCAGCCACAACTGGGGCAACGTCAGCAGAGTTGCTCCATGGAGCATGATTCACTCGTGCAAATTCTGCGACAGCACACTATTTTAATCGCCGACATAGGAGAGAAGATGAATGCGCTTTTGACGATGTTGATGTCCATGTTGGAGTCCTTTGGTAAAAGCCATTCTATGCCACTACAACATTTGGTCCCTTCCACTATGGATGCAAATCTGTAGCGTCCAAGAAATCGTTGCGGTCCATGAAGGCCAAGAAGTCCACACAGTCCGGTGCGTCCGTTATGTCAAGAATGAATCACCCCCCAGCAACACAAATCTGAACACTGTTCGTTTAGATTTGCCTTCCCCCTTTTTGTTAACATGTCAAAAATATTTCATAGGTTGCATTCTTTATAGTAATGACGAAATAAATATGGTTAGCTCTATTGTATATTGTTAGTTATGTACTTTACCTTTAGTGAAATCATTGCACGTCCTATTAGTTCGTTATCATGTTTTCCAGAAGAAGCAGTAACGGCAATTTCTTTCATAAGCTTACTAAGGCCTCTTACGCCTTTGACATCCAAGAGTTTGTTAACTTTATCTTTGACAGTCTCCGCAGCATCAAAATCCCTAAATAAAAAGATAATTATAAATAACAATTTTTAATTCAATCAAGTAACTTACAAAATGATAACACCTTAAGTGAAATATTAACGAACGACTAGAATATAATCATTAAATCTTTTCTCTTAAATGTTAACTGAATTCTATCTATACTAATTAAGTACATTATTTTCATTTTTCTATAAGGAACTGATTTTTATACTCTGATACCAGAGGTACAACAGATGTCCGTCCACATGAGTACACCTTTTTTGGACACCATTACAGGTATAACTTATAACTTAGAATATATTAGTTATGCCGGCTTTAGTCAAAGTATTGGGGTGCTATGCCCATTGGGGTGTTGGGAAGTCAATAAAATCGATAAGTTTAATTTGATAAAAACAATAAATCTGCCACAATTGAAAATTTAGTCACCAAACTTCGAAACTTAAAAAATCGGAATACATATTTACCGGCCACGCTGATATCGGATCCCCCAGCGCCCAAAATCGGAATAGCATGTATCTTTCACTTCGCTTCGCCACATATAAATGCAAAAGGTTTATACCCACACTTGAAATATCGGGAAAACATTTCACGTACACGCCTAATCCAGCCAACAAAAGTTAATTAGTATATATCACACACCTGTAGAGCTAGAGTTACCAAATTTAAACGGCATATTAATAATTATTAAATGATCGAGAAACACCTAACGCCGTTAAGCTACCACCCCACAAAATATTTGTTTGTCACGTGTTATTAGCGGGTATAACACGGATAATTCCGCTGTCAAAAATGATATTGTGATGGTATAGAATACCACAAAAAATACATAATATAAGACTTACCAAACTTCGATAATCAGAGCTTCCTCGCGAGGGCCTTCAGTAATTGGTCTATTGAAAATTGTATTAAATATGAAATATATTAATTTATGTGAAATTAGAAATCGTAATCATCGTTTTGCTGTAATAGCTTCATAAACATAAAAATAATTACTCTACGCCTTAAATATATAATGCTTAGCGATTCCGCCAACACAAGTAGGAGTTATGGATTGTTCTACCAAAAATATGTATCAAAGGTTAGCTCGTACATCTAAGTCAAGCAGTTATTCTCTTTATTTATATTTAAGATTTGCATATTTAAATGTAAGCAAGTGTGCAAGTACTCAAATTTTTGCCAAAATCCAAAACTTAAAGCCAATATATATATATATATATATATATATATACTTTTAATAGTATTGTCCAATATTACATATTTGTTATTTTTATATATTACAAAATATACTTACAAAGAGAAATGTTCCTCCCATATGGGATTTAGAGTACACGGTTTTACAGATGAGTTATAACGGTGCGAGTTGTTTGATTCCAAGTATAATGTGACAAATGGATCAGATAACCCATTTGGATCTTTTGACAATAAATTTTCTGCTTTTATGATTTCAACATTTAATCTCAATTTGGGTGGTTCCTTCATCTTGGCAATTTTAGAAATTTCTAAATGCTCTGAATTAGGTATTTTAAATACTTCTTGAGCAAACTCAACTAGACTGCTTGTACAGACATCGTTGGTCTCACATCCAATGTTATTGTAAATCTCAAATAAAATTTCTTCGTACAAGTCTTCAATCTGAAAAACAAGTAATGTTTAATTTATTATTATTCTTCAAATTATTTTAATATGAAAATTAAAACAGTCGCCAATATAGTCATAAAAAGCCGCTTAAACTAAAAAAAAAAACAAAAACAATTAAATAAAACAAACTTGTCCCACAAAAGACAATGCCTCCACGGCAAACAAATCAAGACAGAGACCAGTGCAGACCTGATCGGTTGAGCAAGAAAACCTATATTTGCAACTCTGAAAATATCACCCTTAACAAAGTTGAATTTTTTTCTTTGTTTTCATCTTGTTTTAACCGTCTTTAAAAGTGCGAAACAATTAATTTTCAATCTTCAAAATAATATGAAAAAAACCGACAATATTCTTGATCATAATCATTGTACTCATGTTTCGAGTAATATATCGTATATATACTCTTATTTTCGATGTGGTTTGATCCGTGTGCTTTTTTTAAATTAAACAGAAATACAGTTTTAAAAAATGTATTACATTTCTTGTCAGAAATAATTGCATAAAAGAATTAAATAAAATCTTAAATTTAACATTAGAAAACCTCCGTTCATGCGGTCTCCGTTGCGGGCTGACATCTTTAGCTGCACTGGCGCGAATTACCCTTAAGTTGAGCGCCCCAAACTAAATTGGTGGGGGGTTTTCGATGAACTGTAATTAGTGACCGATTGCTCACGCGCCCATCTCTAGTGGAATATCGAAGCATCGATTGGCAATAAAATATTGAATTGAAGTGCCAGTACATAAGCGACAAAAAACACAATTAGAAAACCGATGCACACTTGTAAATTATAAAATATTAGAGGAACATATTTTCTTCTGTTTAAATTAAAAACCGCGCAGAGCACTTTATCTACACACTCAACACACAATCCGATCCAAAAGCGAAACTACGATCAACTTAATCAGCATCAGCTTAGTCGATATAGTAATGTCAGTCTACCCGAATTATGTGCAGAACTCTCTCATCTTAAAAGTAATCTTGACGGAACTTGATATTTATTCGTCCCTTTTCAAAGCTTAAACATTGGCCGGAGATGACCATAGATCCACGATCCATTGGACCAATCTACCTCAATTTTTTGTTCGAAGTTCGAAATATTCTTGTACATCTTATATTTGGACGTTGAAGTACTAACGAGCACCATATTCAACTGGCCCAACGATACCAAGCACGGGCTTGTTAAAACGCGGACTCAGGCAAACTGCGACCCACCCAGTTTACCGAGGAGCACGCCGCATAACGTGCGATTACGGAGATCACTTATTACTAGATAGATTACTTAGGACAACAGTTTTAATAAAAGAAATAGAAGAAACACAACTTATATAATGGGAATAATACATTATAATATGTGCATGAGATCTGAAATGGGATATAGATAGCATAATTTGAACTACAAGTTTGAAGAAAACGAGGCAGAAAATTCATTGTATTTCTGATCGGAATTGTAAAATTAAGTTGGCTGCTTAACTCAGAAGAATCCATCTCGCCGTTTATAAGCATTATGTATAAAGTTTACTCCAAGCATTGTTCTTCGATCAGTGAGAGAAGGAAGATTCATTAATAAAAGTCTAAGGTAAAAAGGCAAGCTAATATTGGTATTCCAATTAAGACTCCTAAGAGCAAATAATAGAAATTGTTTTTGCACGGATTCTAGTCTGTCTCCTTGACCACTGTAATTGGGTGCCCAAATACAAGACACATTTTCAAGAATAGAACGAAAGGGTCGATTAGCATAGGAGGAAATATGTTTGTCAAACTTAAGCTTGGGATCTAAAAGGATAAAAGGATGCTATTAAGAAAATAGTTATTTTAAAAGGGCATTCTCCTAAATAAAGGCATAAATTAGTATTTATCACAATTAAGATTATAAAAAATTAACACTACAGTAGGCTTCGAAAATATCTAAGTCAGCTTGAAGCCTTTGTCCAGTAATAGAGTCAGTAGACCACGGGCACAGTTTTATATCATCGGCATACTTCAAGGTGACTTCCATGCGGTGCTCCCAAAGTAACTTGGACAGATTTAGAGACAGAACCTCTAAAATAAACTCTCTGTGTGTAGTTGAGTGAGATCGACTATGATATACCCTGAACCCAGTTGTTAAATATATTCTAGTTTTATTGGCAAATTTCCCTTTAAAAAGTCTTGCAAGTTCTTGTGAGAAGGTCTTCAAGTGGACTCATTTCCTATGGCAGGCACAGGGACTGCAGAGTAAAAAAAAGTAAGCCCGCGCATATTTTTATTCACAAGCTCGAGCACCCGAACTTACTGGCTACAAGCACATGCACATACATACATACATGCAAGCGTATGTAACGGAGCTCTGCCGAATGCACACAAAAAAATATTGACGCTCACGGGGATTATCACGCCATCTCTTTCTCACACATGCGGTCGCATATTTATACACACAGAAAATGCTTGCGGCTGCTGATAGAAAGGAGTTCAATAAGAGAAACTACTTTCAACTATAATTTCGGTGTTTCTTATCCAATCTGACGAAGAAATTTGCACTGTTGATTGATAATATGCCTTTGCACATTCTGTATTAACTTGAAGATTCTGCATTTAAAATTGCGGCATTTATTGCTATCGGAAATCGAAAATCGATTGAAAATAATCAAGCTTTATCTGCTCCGGGTATATGACAGCCTATATTCAAAATTTTAAGTCCCTAGCTCTTATAGTCCTGAGATCTACGTGTTAATACAGACAAACAGACACACGGACCTGGCTATATCGACTCGACTGTTGATCCTGATCAAGAATATATACTTTATGGGGTCGGAAATGCTTCCTTCTGCCTGTTACATACATTTGCACAAAACCTTTATACCTTTTTTACCCATTTTCAATGAGTTCAGGGTATAAAAACATGCATGTTTTTCTATACAAACTGAAATCACAGACTTGCGACTTGAGTGTCTACCAATTTTTTGCATTTGTGTCTACAAACTTTTTTATATGTATACACGCATCATAGATATCGACAAATACATACCCATATTTACTCTCCTAATGATTATTCTGTTGTCCCCTTCTCACATATGCACATGTGTATGCTGATAGTAATTAGATCAATGTCAGACTACGTTTTGGGTCTATGAATTAAGACTAACATATCTTGAGCTGGCGGTATATTATTAAAATATAAAATATAAATATAATCTTGCTTATCGTGGATATTAGATTATAACATATTGACTTCGTTTAAATGTTAAATCATATTATAACTGAGAGTTCCTATGGTAGCTGAAAAATAAATAATCGGATCTTCTGATTCTGACATATGCACTGGCTACAAGAAATAGACAGATTACTATTTTTATAAAGATAGCTTAAAAACTGAGAGAGTCGAATCAAAGAGACGGACATGGTTATAAAAAGAACATATAAAATAAGTAAATAAGTGGGGTCGTTGCCCGTTCAGTGCATTACACTTTAAATTAAAATGCTATATGCAGGTGCATAAGAAGAGTTGCTTTTCTTGAGAAAAGTAAATACGTTTGTCCCAGGCACAAAAGCGTTTGACCTTTATCTTACCAACTCGACATTATAAAATTATTGATGTGCCAACTTTGAGATATACCCGGACACAACTTATGGAAAAAACTGTGATCTCTAATTAAAATTGTCTACAACATACACTGGTATCCATAATAAAAAATATACTATATGCATTTCAAAGTAAGTGTTTCCCAAAATTATTGAATTTATCAAATACTTACGGTCATTGAATGACAAATTGCCTTAGCATGAGATTCCAGTAAATGCTTGTGAACACCACGAAAATGCTGGTTTGATATGCTTCCATTTCTGTTAAGCATTCGCTTACGCCGCTCTGCCGTTTCATTTAATGACAGAGTGGAACTCACTTTTTTCACCTGTCGTGTCTCATGGCCAGCGGTACGATTTAAACTTAGAAATTTTGAATTTCTATCCGTCGAGTTTTGCGAACTTATATTAGGCAGAACACGGGGCAGGGACAAATGACTCATTTTGAATATACGAATTGACCAAATTTAATTAAATAATGCTTTAAACACTCTGCACTTCGGCTAGTAAAGTAGTTGATGCTCATCTAGCGGACTATGCCGTTTTTATTGAATATATTCTTGGTCATCGTACAAATACTTTTAGCATGTAAATATACATAACGCATTAAAGTCACTATGGTAGTAACACTTCGAACACTTCCAACTCTCGTAAGTGAAAGACCCGTTAACAATGCCAATGCCGAAAACTGAAAATCGAACAATTTATCACTTTGGCCATGAGCTGCTTTAAGTATGCATGAGCAGAATACAATTTCGATTTGGTTTTCTAAGTATCTCACAAGAAAAAGAGAAAAGCATTATGCAGTAGTGCTTTGAGTAAATGTTTTATTTTTGGAACTAAGAAAAAGCTCAATGATAATGAAAAATGTTTATTCTCAAGTATGTAAAAAAAAGCTGTTCAGAACAAACGAAATAAATGCTTTTTATGTACATACCAAATATTTGTACATATAAACATACTATGTAGATAGGTAGATGCTAAAGCAAACAGCTTTGTAGACTATTTAGCTGTGTCTTTGGAAATGAGTTCATTTGTTTGTTGTTCGATATTTTGGTTAATTAAACAGTTCGAAGAGATGAATTTTGAACTTACATAAAACAAATATGTCTGCTGTGAAAAATTATAATCGATGAGATAACTTTATAAATATACTTAACAAGTGCATGGCTCATATGGCAGGGAATCTATCACTTAAATGAGTACACAAAAATGTTATTCGTACACAAAAATTAGGAATAAATTAATTATAATAATTAACATGATTCTAAAATTTATCCATAGAACAACTTCTGCAATCTAAACTTAGACATATAAAAGGTGGGGAGACCGACAAGGAACTACTACAACTAAAACAAGTGCATCAATTTATTTTAAAATACAAAATATTGTAGATAGTTATCAGAAATGAAAAAACATGCCAACAGCACCGAAATATATTTAATTAAATTATACACTTGCATGAGCTATTACAATTTTGACGTGACGTGTGTAATTGAATGAGGGTCGAAGACTTTGACCCATATAAAATATTGATCATCTTAAACGGCCGAGTTAATATAAACATATATGTCCATGTGTCCCATCCCATCCCATAGTTTTAAGCCTATTTTGATGAAACTTCAATATATCCGTAGTTTTGTCAAGATCAGATTATTTTCTCAAGAAGCTTCCATAGAATCGGGTATTTAAAAATGTGTAATGCAATTTAGATGTGAGCAAGTGGTCTGCAATGTGGTTTGCTAAGGTATTTAATTTTCGGCTAGCCGAAGATATCTTTTCTTTGTTGTTTATAATTATAATCAAATATGAATGTAAACAGATGAACTTCAGTCTGCATGGGTGTGAATATTCCTCGTGCCCAATATTCCTTTTTTTTTCTTTTTTTAAACTTTGATACCTAATTGTAAATATATTTGGTCGAGAGTATATTGCTTTTGTAACATGTACATCACTGTCTGTATTTATGCAACTTTGCCAACATTTTAGTTTAACGGCCCCGAAGATTTGCACCGACCATGCCCACTAAAAATCTGAGTTTTTGAGCTACAGTCACCAAATTTGGAATGCAAATTTGCCACTAATTAAAAATATGCCTGTGGCCACTCTCGCCCCTATGATTCATAAAAATCAATATATTCAATAATGCTTAAACCAATAGTTCCCAGACGTGGAAGGAATTTCTAGTTATCACCTCATAAAATTGGGAAAATTTCTTGGCCATGGTCACTATTTTGCGGCTAAAGTTACCTAACTTGAAATTAGGCCCATAAATAGAAAACGAATTTTATTAATGCTGAGAAATTTACCAGGCCTATTCTGGATTAAAAGCCAAGTGACAAGTGCAAGTGGGTAGGCCAGGGTATTCAGGCCACTCTCAATGCCGGCCGGCAAAAAATCTAAAAAAATCACCTTGACTTACCAAACTTGAAAGGATTACGGATTACGATAAAAAAAAAATACATAAGTGTTAATTTTGCAACCGAGAGCGAATCCATTGGTAAAATGAAGTATTTATCAATATACTAAAAGATTGTATACTTACATTCATACAAATTGATGTGTCAAAAACAGTTTCTGCTATATCGTCAACAGGTAATAAATCTTGCACGCTTCCCGCGATAGACGACTCAACACATGCATTGTCGTCACTTTTTGTTTCCAATCCGCTGTCGGTACAAGATCCGTCTACATCCCTTACAATTCCAGTCTCCTCATCTTCTTGAAATGGAGACAGTGACGTCTTAAAAACATTTTCATCCAATTGCGATTTCTGTCGCAACAAAAAACCGAAGTTTTCAAAGAAACCACCATCAGCATCCTGGAGCCTGCAAACATATTTTTAGTTTATTAAAGATTTTACAAATTTGGTATAAAGTAAAATATGCTTTATCCTCCACCAATTACATTTTCAAACAAATAAATCTCAAACAACATCCACTAAAATAGTAATCAAGTATTGCAAATCTAAATTGATTCCATAATATATACAAAATACAACCTAATGTAAGACAATTTTAAAATTTTCAATCAACAAGTTGCAAAATCAGGTTTGTAAAAACGTTTAAAAACTTGATGGTATGAAGACTTGCAATGGATTATTTACACATTTGTAGATAAAACCCGCCCCGACCAAACTGTTTGGAGTTTGCCGAGATTTAATACAAGATAGCCAATGAATTGAGCATAAATTCTTGCATGAACACCTTATACTTAATTATACCAAATCTCGAAACAAGCACTGGGACGTGAACACTGTAAGATTTGTTGTAGTCAGCGGACTGGTCTGATATGCTCGTGTATTAGATTTCTCCACAAATTGTGCAATTATTAACAAGGTAAAAAGCCAGGTACAATGATTACTGTGGATGGCAGTCAACGTGCTAACTGAATAATTTGTATTTTATGTTTTTGCTTACAGTAATTTTTTGTATACTCTGAAAGTTAAATAACTTATAAATTTCCTTGAGAGATAGGCTTATAAGTTGCCAGGCCAAGCTAAATATACCTCTGCAGCCCCATCTTTCAATCATAAGTAAAATATTTCTTATTATAAAAAAAGATTGCACATCAATGAATCCATGCTTATTCCTCCGGTATTAGAGTATAATAAAAAGGATTTTAATTGAATATATTTACATTTTAATTTACGACATATAAGTTCCCAATATAAATAAAAAACACATACACATATATACATGGATAAAGGGTAGCTTCTCTCGACTAGATCGCTCTTACTTGTTTAAGTTTATTATCTGCAAGTGTCTGTATTTTACGAAGCACCGAAGATTGCTGCTCTTCATTTCCAAATATCTACATATGTATGTGAAAATTCACACAAGCTGAACTGAAATTATGTCAAAGTTTGTATGGCTTGTCTCCGATCGTATTCAAATTTGTTTGTCTTCCTGTGCTTTTACACAATTTGCCTCACTGGTTTAATATAAATGTTGTGTTCCATTTAAACAATATTTGAATTTCACGTTAATTAATACTTCAAATATGTCGATCGACGCAATGTTTCCGGGTTGCATTCCTGACTCCACCAGTTTGAATTGCATTTTCGCAATTTGTTTAATAATATGTTCATACATGTGTGCCCCTAATCCGTTTCAGTTAACACCAATTGGTTCAATAATTAAAATTGTTCTGCAACATTTTGGCTCCCTCAGCTATAACATTCGAGCTAACATTTAACTCATTATCGGAAATTGAGCTAAGTTCATTGATTTATACATGCTTCTGTCAGTAAACCACATATTACCTATCTCCTCCACACGATTGTATGGATTGAGCACACTGTTGTCTAATATTTTTTAGTCTATCGCGAAACTTCATTTGTTTTTTAATTGCACTTTTTCACAATGTATAGCAAATATCATAATCACATATAAAAATTAATTTTGTTTATCAAAGAAAACAACAGAAATTTCAGCTGCACAGCAAACAATCCAACCACTTTCAACTTGACATTTCCGTTTGAACTGTTTGGATGGTAAGAGGTTCAAGCCTACGCAGCCAAAGTTAGCGGTCAAAACACAAAAACGTCATACATACATATATATAGTGACTTCACGGTTCATGACTTTGCAGACATGCATACATGTTTATATGTACATACTAGCATATAACCAAGTATGTATGAGTGGTTACATTTATATAAAATAAACTCGCTCAACTATGTATGTGTGTGTGTGTATGTAGACGGAAAAACCAATTTCCACGACTTCGTTAGCTGGGTATGCACAAATGAGCATGCAACAAACAAAAATTAACATAAATACGTGCACTCGAGTTCAAATGTATTTATATACAGACAAAACAAAATACTTTCGTGACTAACTGTATGCTCCGCACAGTGGCGTAAATAAATAGTCGTATTTTTATACGCTGACACAATTAAAATGTCTTGGAAGGGTATAATGAAGTTATGATATTATCGCAGAAGGAATCATCTACCATATTTAAAATATTTTCTTTAGGAACATCAACAGCCTTGTCGATCTAGCCATCTGCTGCTAATCAATCTGCAAGCAATTCACCAGATAATTTGTGTACAGGTGCTCAGCCGAAAAATAGTCTAACGGATCGGAAGGAACCGATATTAGAAGAAATATAGAACATAAGCTCTCGGATACCACGCGTATATCGATCACTTTAGCGAATATCAATATAAATCGATTTTCCACAACTATAAAATATTCTTTGACGACATTTTGGCTCTATCTGGCTCCGTTCTTGTATTAAGTTACGGACTTTTGCTATATCGGAAAAGAAACACGTAAGTTATTTGAATTGAAATAAATGTAAGAAATTCAAATTGCAATGTTGTTTTAATTAAATAGAAATATAATGTTATGTAAACTTATTATTGTTGCTCCTCTAAGGATTGATCTGACCTAGCAGCTCATTTCGTAATGTTGATATTGGCTGGTGTCCACGTGTAAAGGAACACGGCTCCTCCTACAGAGTCCTCACTACCACTTTTGGCGCGCTTGGCAAAGAAGACTTCCAGTAATTTACTGAAAGACGTACAGTG
>JAWNMX010000724.1:0-100472 GCA_035043575.1 Drosophila seclusa
TTTAAAAAGCGATGGCTTTTTGATCATAGTTTTGCCCCTAAATCAATCGTACATTCAAACTTGAAAACTTGATATTGGGTCGGAAGACAAGTAAAAAATATAGCCTGAAAATCGATAAATGGCCATATCTTCGTCAAAACTCAACTTATTTTAAAAAGCGAGGGCTTTTTTATAATAGTTTTGCCCCTAAATCAATCGTACATTCAAATCTGAAAACTTGATATTGGGTCGGGAGACAAGTAAAAAATATAGCCTGAAAATCGATAAATGGGCATAGGTCGAAACTTCAAAATGCCATATCTTCGTCAAAACTCAACTTATTTTAAAAAGCGAGGGCTTTTTTATAATAGTTTTGCCCCTAAATCAATCGTACATTCAAATCTGAAAACTTGATATTGGGTCGGGAGACAAGTAAAAAATATAGCCTGAAAATCGATAAATGGGCATAGGTCGAAACTTCAAAATGCCATATCTTCGTCAAAACTCAACTTTTTTTAAAAAGCGAGGGCTTTTTGATCATAGTTTTACTGCTAAATCAATCGTACATTCAAACTTGAAAACTTGATATTGAGTCGGAAGACAAGTAAAAAATATAGCCTGAAAATCGATAAATGGGCATAGGTCGAAACTTCAAAATGCCATATCTTCGTCAAAACTCA
Organism: Drosophila seclusa; assembly: GCA_035043575.1. Classification (NCBI taxonomy): domain Eukaryota; kingdom Metazoa; phylum Arthropoda; class Insecta; order Diptera; family Drosophilidae; genus Drosophila; species Drosophila seclusa. The sequence continues at coordinate 660 of JAWNMX010000724.1, forward strand.
ACTTTTTTTAAAAAGCGAGGGCTTTTTGATCATAGTTTTACTGCTAAATCAATCGTACATTCAAACTTGAAAACTTGATATTGGGTCGGAAGACAAGTAAAAAATATAGCCTGAAAATCGATAAATGGGCATAGGTCGAAACTTCAAAATGCCATATCTTCGTCAAAACTCAACTTATATTAAAAAGCGAGGGCTTTTTTATAATAGTTTTGCCCCTAAATCAATCGTACATTCAAATCTGAAAACTTGATATTGGGTCGGGAGACAAGTAAAAAATATAGCCTGAAAATCGATAAATGGCATAGGTCGAAACTTCAAAATGCCATATCTTCGTCAAAACTCAACTTTTTTTAAAAAGCGAGGGCTTTTTGATCATAGTTTTACTGCTAAATCAATCGTACATTCAAACTTGAAAACTTGATATTGAGTCGGAAGACAAGTAAAAAATATAGCCTGAAAATCGATAAATGGACATAGGTCGAAACTTCAAAATGCCATATCTTCGTCAAAACTCAACTTATTTTAAAAAGCGAGGGCTTTTTTATAATAGTTTTGCCCCTAAATCAATCGTACATTCAAATCTGAAAACTTGATATTGGGTCGGGAGACAAGTAAAAAATATAGCCTGAAAATCGATAAATGGGCATAGGTCGAAACTTCAAAATGCCATATCTTCGTCAAAACTCAACTTTTTTTAAAAAGCGAGGGCTTTTTGATCATAGTTTTGCCCCTAAATCAATTGTACATTCAAACATGAAAACTTGATATTGGGTCGGAAGACAAGTAAAAAATATAGCCTGAAAATCGATAAATGGGCATAGGTCGAACCTTCAAAATGCCATATCTTCGTCAAAACTCAACTTTTTTTAAAAAGCGAGGGCTTTTTGATCATAGCTTTACCGCTAAATCAATCGTACATTCAAACTTGAAAACTTGATATTGGGTCGGAAGACAAGTAAAAAATATTGCCTGAAAATCGATAAATGGGCATAGGTCGAAACTTCAAAATTCCATATCTTCGTCAAAACTCAACTTTTTTTAAAAAGCGAGGGCTTTTTGATCATAGTTTTGCCCCTAAATCAATCGTACATTCAAACTTGAAAACTTGATATTTGGTCGGAAGACAAGTAAAAAATATAGCCTGAAAATCGATAAACGGGCATAGGTCGAAACTTCAAAATTCCATATCTTCGTCAAAACTCAACTTTTTTTAAAAAGCGAGGGCTTTTTGATCATAGTTTTACCGCTAAATCAATCGTACATTCAAACTTGAAAACTTGATATTGGGTCGGAAGACAAGTAAAAAATATAGCCTGAAAATCGATAAATGGTCATAGGTCTAAACTTCAAAATTCCATATCTTCGTCAAAACTCAACTTTTTTTAAAAAGCGAGGGCTTTTTGATCATAGTTTTACCGCTAAATCAATCGTACATTCAAACTTGAAAACTTGATATTGGGTCGGAAGACAAGTAAAAAATATAGCTTGAAAATCTATAAATGGGCATAGGTCGAAACTTCAAAATGCCATATCTTCGTCAAAACTCAACTTATTTTAAAAAGCGAGGGCTTTTTGATCATAGTTTTGCCCCTAAATCAATCGTACATTCAAATCTGAAAACTTGATATTTGGTCGGAAGACAAGTAAAAAATATAGCTTGAAAATCGATAAACGGCCATAGGTCGAAACTTCAAAATTCCATATCTTCGTTAAAACTCAACTTTTTTTTAAAAAGCGAGGGCTTTTTGATCATAGTTTTACCGCTAAATCAATCGTACATTCAAACTTGAAAACTTGATATTGGGTCGGAAGACAAGTAAAAAATATAGCCTGAAAATCGATAAATGGGCATAGGTCGAAACTTCAAAATTCCATATCTTCGTCAAAACTCAACTTTTTTTAAAAAGCGAGGGCTTTTTGATCATAGTTTTACCGCTAAATCAATCGTACATTCAAACTTGAAAACTTGATATTGGGTCGGAAGACAAGTAAAAAATATAGCCTGAAAATCGATAAATGGGCATAGGTCTAAACTTCAAAATTCCATATCTTCGTCAAAACTCAACTTTTTTTAAAAAGCGAGGGCTTTTTGATCATAGTTTTACCGCTAAATCAATCGTACATTCAAACTTGAAAACTTGATATTGGGTCGGAAGACAAGTAAAAAATATAGCTTGAAAATCGATAAATGGGCATAGGTCGAAACTTCAAAATGCCATATCTTCGTCAAAACTCAACTTATTTTAAAAAGCGAGGGCTTTTTGATCATAATTTTGCCCCTAAATCAATCGTACATTCAAATCTGAAAACTTGATATTTGGTCGGAAGACAAGTAAAAAATATAGCCTGAAAATCGATAAACGGGCATAGGTCGAAACTTCAAAATTCCATATCTTCGTCAAAACTCAACTTTTTTTTAAAAAGCGATGGCTTTTTGATCATAGTTTTACCGCTAAATCAATCGTACATTCAAACTTGAAAACTTGATATTTGGTCGGAAGACAAGTAAAAAATATAGCCTGAAAATCGATAAACGGGCATAGGTCGAAACTTCAAAATTCCATATCTTCGTCAAAACTCAACTTTTTTTAAAAAGCGAGGGCTTTTTGATCATAGTTTTACCGCTAAATCAATCGTACATTCAAACTTGAAAACTTGATATTGGGTCGGAAGACAAGTAAAAAATATAGCTTGAAAATCGATAAATGGGCATAGGTCGAAACTTCAAAATGCCATATCTTCGTCAAAACTCAACTTTTTTTAAAAAGCGAGGGCTTTTTGATCATAGTTTTGCCCCTAAATCAATCGTACATTCAAACTTGAAAACTTGATATTGGGTCGGAAGACAAGTAAAAAATATAGCCTGAAAATCGATAAATGGGCATAGGTCTAAACTTCAAAATGCCATATCTTCGTCAAAACTCAACTTTTTTTTAAAAAGCGAGGGCTTTTTGATCATAATTTTGCCCCTAAATCAATCGTACATTCAAACTTGAAAACTTGATATTGGGTCGGAAGACAAGTAAAAAATATAGCTTGAAAATCGATAAATGGGTATAGGTCGAAACTTCAAAATGCCATATCTTCGTCAAAACTCAACTTATTTTAAAAAGCGAGGGCTTTTTGATCATAGTTTTACCGCTAAATCAATCGTACATTCAAACTTGAAAACTTGATATTGAGTCGGAAGACAAGTAAAAAATATAGCCTGAAAATCCATAAATGGGCATAGGTCGAAACTTCAAAATGCCATATCTTCGTCAAACCTCAACTTTTTTTAAAAAGCGAGGGCTTTTTGATCATAGTTTTGCCCCTAAATCAATCGTACATTCAAACTTGAAAACTTGATATTGAGTCGGAAGACAAGTAAAAAATATTGCCTGAAATCGATAAATGGGCATAGGTCGAAACTTCAAAATGCCATATCTTCGTCAAAACTCAACTTATTTTAAAAAGCGAGGGCTTTTTGATCATAGTTTTGCCTCTAAATCAATCGTACATTCAAATCTGAAAACTTGATATTGGGTCGGGAGACAAGTAAAAAATATAGCCTGAAAATCCATAAATGGGCATAGGTCGAAACTTCAAAATGCCATATCTTCGTCAAAACTCAACTTTTTTTAAAAAGCGAGTGCTTTTTGATCATTGTTTTACTGCCAAATCAATCGTACATTCAAACTTGAAAACTTGATATTGAGTCGGAAGACAAGTAAAAAATATATCCAGAAAATCGATAAATGGGCATAGGTCGAAACTTCAAAATGCCATATCTTCGTCAAAACTCAACTTTTTTTAAAAAGCGAGGGCTTTTTGAACATAGTTTTGCCCCTAAATCAATCGTACATTCAAACTTGAAAACTTGATATTGGGTCGGAAGACAAGTAAAAAATATAGCCTGAAAATCGACAAATGGGCATAGGTCGAAACTTCAAAATGCCATATCTTCGTCAAAACTCAACTTTTTTTAAAAAGGGAGGGCTTTTTGATCATAGTTTTTGCAATTGCAATTTGAAAATACATATATATATTCTTATGAATTCAGCTTCAGCTGCAGCCAAATCACAGTATCAATTAATCTATTGTTATTTGCTCTCATCGACACCAAAAGTTTTCCATATTGATGAAGGGCTTACTTATGTATGCATTGGCATTGGAGCTGTACAAAAGTGTCCATTTGCAATTCAATTGGCTTATGCGTTTATTAGTTCAACTTAAAACATTGACCGTATTGATAATTATTATAATTATTCCATAGATCGATTTAAGCACATGAATTCTAAAGAATCCCTTCATGAAACTGTTGCCCATTTCAAATTGAGACTCCGCTTTAATTACTTCAGTATGTGTGTGTGACTTCAAGTTTGTGGCTGAAGCTCTTTGTCAAAGGATATGAAATAACACAGATACACAAATAAGGACTCTAGTTATTCTGGCTCACGCACAGAAAGGGAATTGCATATGTTTTTGCAAATGTTTTGAATGAAAATACACAGAAACACATGCGGACGGATGCATGCTGTGATATTTGTAAATACTCATGTAAATTTCAATATTTTGGAAGCGCAACATCTTTTACTTTTGCAGAGATATTTAAATGCTGCAGTTGAGAGCCATTTGCAAAATTAAAACCAGCAATTCGTACAAATGTGTCGATAGAGAACATTTTTCACAAGATACATTTGACATGGGTATTTACGTAGATTTATTTACTTTGACAAAAATTGTATAACGGCCGACAAAAGAGAATTCTTGTATTTTTTTATTTATTTTGTTTTTGCTGCAACTTCAGTGAGGCTCTTGAGACCAAAACAATTTGCAGTAAATTGAATAAAATGTGCCAAGTGCCAACTTGTACTTCAATTTCAATCTGCGTGTCCAATAACAAACCAACGATTGCTTCAGGTGAACCCTCAATGAAGCCAGTTTTCTACGAGTGCGCACCTCCTGAATATGTGTCCAATGTCCTTTCCAACCCGTCCACGCTCCATCTCACACACAGTCTCCTGCTTCTTCTGTATGACATGCGAAGCGGAAACGCAGGTGTGTGCAATTTCATTGGGTTTTTTTTCGGAATCTAGCAAAACTTTACATTCAAGTGTCTCCGCATTTGGCTTATTCCTTTCTATCCGCTTGCTACTTGGCCGCCTGCTGTTTTAGATTATGGGGATGTGGAGAGTTGACTGCGGGGAGCAAACATGTCCAGCTTATTACTTTGATAGAAAAGTAAAATCAATGAACCTTTTACATTAGATAAGGCGACTGCCTGTTTGTCTGCCAAACGGATGAATGGCTGCTCCTGAATGAATGACTGTCTGCAGCAAGGAAATGCGATTGGGCACACGTACACACGCACACACTCACATACACACACGCACACATACAGACACAGACTATGTGCAACAGCAACAACTGCAATGGGGCGTTGCAGCTGGGCAAACAGTGAGGACCATTGAAATTAAGCCGAGATAGTGTCCTTACTGATTGCTTCCTTTGCCAGTCAGCCTTCCTGCACAGCCACTTCCGCCCTGGGTCGATTGTGTGCGTGTCCTTTCCTGCTCCAATGTCTTATGTCACATTTATCTAGAAAGTTTTCTTATTCTCCTACTGCTATTTCTGCTGCTGTCTCACAGGCCCTGCCATCACACATAATGGAAATAGATTTGAAAAAACTTTCAGCCACTGCACGTTGCATTTGCCAGGATCCTCAACTCTCAGCTCAGTCTGCCCGTGTCCTGAAATGTGTATTGTATAATAGCTCAAATGATGTGTTTACACTATCCTATAAATGTCACGTGCTTGGCGCCTTTTGTTTGCCCGCTCGAGGCACCCAGCCAGGCTATGTAGTTCTCCGTACAACAGATTACTTCTGGTCAGAAGTGCACCAAAGACAGCACACACTCACACAAACACACACACACTCACACACACACAAAAGGCGGGCATTTGTTCTGTTGTGTCTTGTGCTGAGAATGGGTAATTACGGTCAGGTGTATCATGTCTACTTGTTATCTGTTATCTTCGCACCAGGGATACATGCCATTTATTACCAGGGGGTGTACTTAATACACTTATCACACACACACACACACACCAACACACACACACAACCTCTGAATTGACCCCTTAGTAATAACCGTATATATGTAAACTATTTATGGTAATAAAGCAAATATTTATCTTTGGCAGTTGAATGGAAACTTCTTGTTAGGAACTCAATTGGTTTATAGATTAAGCAAAGCTCATTGCACTGTTGACATTTCAATTTAAATTACTAATCACTCGTAGAACTGTAAACACTTTGATTTTGTTTATTTTTCTATTTGCAAAATATTGAAATTTGCCACAAATTATCTGCTGCCATTCCCATTAATATTAATGGTAGCCATGAAGAACAAAACAAAAAAAAAAACCATCAAAATCACAACAATTTCATAAAGTTAAACTTTTTTTGCTTTCAGCATTATTGTGTTACCTTTTATGACCCAGCATAATCAACACACATTTGTATGTACACAGTTACCTGTTTTATAAACCCATATTTTGTGTGTATTTGTTGAATTTTTTATAGAAGTACAATTTAAGGCATCTAGAATCAAAAACACATCTCGAAACTTTTTACGAAGTCTGGTTTTTTGTGTCCTTTTAGACCCCAACATAAACTGCAGATGGAAAACTTATGTTGTTACGGGTCGGTTTCTGGCACTTGCCTGGGAAAACGTCAGAAAAAACGCTGAAGAATGCCGGACAAACGCAAAAGAAATGCAGCCGTGGAGTATTGGGTGGGTGGGGGGGTTGGGGGGGCAATAGAATGTTGTAAAAATATGGAAAATAATGCGGGAAGAAGTCAACGGAATAGGGCAAAACTTAAAAACGAGATGAAAATTATAAAGTAACTACAAAATCTGGATACGAAATACGGTTCTGTTACAGCCGGATGGGGAGACGAGGGGGAGAAGAACGGCCACATGACTAAGCAAAAAGTAGGGGACGCAAAGGAAATAGCAAAAGTCATAAAATGTTGAGTTTTACGAGTGCAAAACGCAAGGGTCTAATCTGAGCTTAGTATCAAAACTTGTTAGTGCTTGGGGAGAGCCAGACACAAGTCGGGAAGGAGCGAGAGCGAGAACGAGAGCGAAAGCGAGAGGGAGAGTGGGATTGAGTGAGAAAGAAGTCAAGGGTTTTGATGCCGAGTGCCTAATAAGCAATGTCAACGCATGTGTGCATGTGGGCGTAAGGGCGTATGGGGGGGCGTGACATGGGCGTTTTAGTTTCAGTTGGTGCACTTTCAACTGGAGACGGAAGCATTTTTGCACTTTGTGCAAATGGCAGAGGGAAATTTCCGGGAATATTACAGCAATGACATTAAATGCAACTTATTTTAGTGGACCAACCCCCCCCTACCCACCACCCACCAGGCTCTCTCCACTCATTTGCATGACTGCTGTTGTTGTTGCAGCATTCCATACACAACAGTGTTGTTCAGACGAGGGGTGGGAGGGTAACTGCTTAAATGCCGCAACTAAATAACGTTGAGTGTCTTTTGAGTGGCCATTAGCAGTGGAGCTTAGTGTGCAAGTGGGCCCGTTTTTATTGCCGCTGCTATTATTGTTGTTGTTTGTTTGTTCGTTTGTTTGTTTCTTCCACTGCCACTTGCGAGTGTTGCACATTCACCATGCAACGCAATTGCTGCGTGTTGACTCACTGACTATCTCAGTCATAGCTTGAAATGCTGAAAATGCTTCACTTCTATTTCTTAAAGACCACAATTATATTTATTCTCTTTCAAGCTTAAAATATAGTTTAAAAATATTTAAAATTATGTTAAATTTGTATTTTATAAGCACGCATTTGTCGCAAGTCGGCATGTGAATAAAAACATATGCTGCCTCAGTTTTTGTTTTCTCTTTTAATAGCTGTGGCAGCCAAAAGAAATGAGAGCAATTCCACATCTGCTTACAGTTGAGGGAGCAACGCTTTTTAAAGTGAAATTTCGCAAAAGAAATAAAAAATATATTTAACCATATAAATCGTAGTCAAACTCACTCGACTACAGCATTAGTAGTAGGGGAATGGGCGTTCTAATTCAGAAAAAAAAAATCTTTTATTTAAACATAATAAACTCTATAATCTTAGGTATGAAGTCTGCAGGTATACAAAACACAGCAGGCTATTATTTCAAATTATTGTGAAATCATCATAAGGAGGGTCACTCAAATAGAGTGCACTGTAAGAGGGAAAGAACCGATAGCACACACAAAAAGATAGCTTCACGTGTCAAACGTACGTGCGATTAGGATGTGGGAAAACATTTAGGTGGGAGGTGTCCTAAGAGTTCTAGCCAATGACAACGAAGGTGCGAAAAGAGAACCAAAAACACTTTTACACTGATCAATGAACCCACCCTTAAAAAATCAAAATCAAATCATCTACCTGCACACTTGTGCGGTAGCTGCTAACCGATCTTCCACTATATTCTTGCACATAGGTTGCAGGTTACATATTTTTAATCAGATTCCAAAATTGAAAAACACTATCACGTACGCACACACAAGTGCGCGAGTGATCCTCCAGCTGACTCCAACCCCCAAAATTAAAAAAAAAAATAGGACTTCCTGTAGGACTTCCTGTCATAGAGTGCCCAACAAAAAGGATCATCACGTGATCCAAAACCACACATTTTTCTCAAAAAGGTCACACACCTGTAAACCCCCACCCAAAAAGCAATAAATCAAGTGCTATAATTAGGCAATTAAAATTCAAAAGCTGTCACAAAAAAAGATTTACAGCTTCCTGAATTAGAACGCCCATTCCCCTACTACTAGCATTTCCACTTGTTTTCTTTTCATTTGTCTGCCATTTAATGAGCTTAAAAGGTGCAGTTAGGAAAACAAAAGAGTATTTATAAGGCCAATGGAATTTAATGGCATATAAAGCATGTTACTGATACACATTATTAAATATGTTAGCTAATTACCTACTCTACACTTTAATTGCAGAGCTGTCTTCATTGCGGATCAGCGCTTTCTGGCGCTCAAGCAGCCAGACAAATACTGGACACTGCAAATCAAATATGTGCAGGAGCGGGATGCTGGCACCTACGAGTGTCAGGTCTCCACGGAGCCCAAAGTCAGCGCGCGCGTGCAGCTGCAAGTTGTTGGTAAGTCACAACGGCCTCGGACAAGGACACGGACACGGACACCGACAAGGCACGGACACAGACACAGACACGGACACAGACTTGAATATTTGCTTGAGCCGAGAACTAGTACTTGGCAGAGCATATTGGGCGCATGCAATTAGGACATAATATGAAAGGTCAAGAGGCAACGAGCAAACATATACATAAACACATGATATGTTCATATATGTAGATATACATATACATACACATATGTCTATGTGTCTGTATATATGAATATGTAAATTTGAAAAGTTTGTGGCATGGTGTGCACTTGAGGGCCTTTGGTCAGGGCCACGTTAGGCACGACTGACCAGTGCCACAACTTGACAGTCAAAAGAGTTGGATTCGGCTGAGGGCTGAGGTCGGTGATGTCTATATGTGTGTCAGGATCTTTGCATCTTTGATAAGGCGACTGCAGTTGAAATTGCTCACAAAACTGCATTTAAATTGCGATGAATGCTGTATTTCCATTGAAAATATTTCTGACCATCGCACTGAGCAATTTCTCTCAAGTTTTTTAACGAGAAAACTTTTATGTGAGCTTCTCTTTTTGGGTTCGTTAAACACACACACACACACACACACATACACATATACATGATGATATATATGCACACAAGAACACGTACACTTCTGGCCCAGGCCAAAAAAGTTAATTAAATTTCATGTTTGCACTCTGAACACACACACACACACACACACATACACCCACACACAATACAAATGAGCATAAATGCTTTGGGGTAAAATAAAATTGAACCGAATGAAGAATGTGTATTGCTAATTGACATTAAATGACTAAGTGGGCCATCACAACTGGTATTACATTAATGAAGGCCAATTTTCGTATTTAAAATGTTCTAAATGAAAGGATAAAACACAATCAGAGCAGTTTGATGACAACAAAGTGCTTTGCAATTTTACAGATTGTCCAATAGACATTTATCGTTCTCGTAGAAAACAATATTTGCACACTACATACTTCTGGGAGCATTTAAGCTTGCTGGGAAAAATGAGGAGTCAAATGCAGTTACAAATCAAGGCTTATCTTTATTATGCACAAGTGCATATTTACTCGTTGAAGATTTGAGAACAACTTCACTTAAGAAGTATGCAACGCAAAAGGAGAAACACGCAACATGTGTGATCAAAGCTGCGATACTTATTAATAGATCGATACGATCGATATTAATCGATGTAGCGATACATAAGTATTTATAAGACTTTTCAACAAAGCTTACACAACACCTGTAAGATCTATTGTGCCCCCTTCTGAGCCTATAGCTCCTCTATCAACCCCAGCTGCTGCACGAATACTAGAATATTTGTTGGCTTGAGAGCTTCTATGTCCTGAGATTTCATAACATGCATCCCTAGGATGCTGCATCTTTTCCTTACGCAACAATTGATTTCAACTAGTTTCCAGCTGTTCAATCGATAATACTAAAACTGTTTATACGACTTTATCGGCTATGCACCTCTCGAATCTATTCCAAGTGTTGGATTTTAGAAACTAAAAGAAATTTGCATGTTGATAACCAAATTGATTATCATTCCATACAAGAGACACTTTTGATTTTATGTCGGCCAAGATAGCGTAAAAAATCGAACATAAAAAGCATAAGGATACGGCGTCAGCAAAGGGCGATGGAACAGCGCAGAATCGATAATAATGCGATGCCAAAAGTGATTTTCGCATTTCCGGTTAGGCTAATTTGTATGCTAAGCACTTCTGCCCAAGTGTGTTGTATGTGTGTGTGTGTAAGCAGCGGCACACCAACATAATGTGGCATGTCAGTGCGACGGCGACGCCCAACAGGTATCCGTATGAATGGAAAAGCCGTGCCAAATGCTCGACAAGCTTGACAAGCAGAGAGCAGGAGAAAGGACCAAGGGCTAAATTATATATGCGCGGCCACATTTTGCGTTAATCTAACGACAAGTTGAGCGCATAAAGGATTTCTATGCGTTGCCGAGACCGACTCTTGAATACAATAGATTTTGGGCGCTGTCAAGGGAGGCAAAGGGAAGGAAAAGGAAAACAGCTCTGCAGCCTTTAGCCTTTCTCTATTGGCGGCTTTCTTGGCCAGGAACAGGAACGGAGACTGGCAGCAACCATTATTTGCAGTCATTTGGCACTGCGCCGCCAGCTCATGGTCCATTTCCAACTTGGCTTTGTCTGGTTGGTACACTGGGAGAAAAAGAAAGTCTTGTCGAACATTGCTTTTCAATTTTTGACAAATTAAGAAATGAAAACAAATTCCTCTCTAAGAGCAACAAAAATTAATTTTATCTTAAGCTATTTAAGCTGCAAATTTATTTTTTTGGAGTAGGGGGTATATTTTTTTAAGTGTGGCTGCTTGAAGGCTTGATTTGGATTGCTGACTGTGGTGTTCACTACGCTGCCATAACCATTATCGCCAGCACCTAGTTCCCTATTTTCCTAGCTTCACAATGCCCCTTTGCTGCCTTTGCTGCCTTTTCTGCTTTTTCGTTCTTGCTTTTTTTTGGCTCTCATTTTTTTTTTTTTTTTTTGATTTTGTGCCCTGCTATGTAATTTGTATTTATTGCATCGTTTTGTCTGTGCAAACGACTAAAACTCCCTTTGCATGTTGTCGATTTGCGCCTGGTCGCCTCCCTTCTTTGCCACTTCCGATGCCCCTGCAACCTGGACCGAGTAGTCTTCATGTTGCTCCAGCAGCTAACTTGGTTCAATTGCCAATGTATTTTATGCTCGGCTCTGGTTGCTGTTGCTCGCCTGGCTGCCTGATGCTTGATTTCTGAGCCCTCTTGGCCAATGGCTCGTTGGGGTAATGGGTTCGTAGTTTTCGGTCAATTTGTTATGCCAATGCGTGCGTGTATGTGTGTGTGTGTGCGCGCGTGTGTGTGTTCTCCGAATTTGTTTTCTTTGTTGTTGGTTAAAATGTCAGTTTCTTTGGTTTTGGCTCATTAACTTGATGGTTTTCTCGCACAATGGTTAAAAAGAACGCAACAACTGGCAAAGTATTGGAAACGTTTGAATAATTGAATAAATCAGACAGTTTAGTATTATCCATAGTAATGCTTTAAAGAAACATCTCTTTGCTGAGCCCCAAGGTGTACATTTTGTAATCAATGCGCTCTCAATATGTTTATTCTTTATATCTAACTAATCACCGCACATGCATCAAATCTACTTTATTTATATACATTTTGGTAATAGCATTCGAAACAGAAAATTGAATTTTCGCCCATTGTGCGTTAATATATACACACACATTCATTTGCAATGAATGAATTTATTTTTTTCTGCATCATTGAACGACAAACTAGATTTGGTTTTATGAGATTTGTTTTGTGCTCATCTCATTTGGCTTCCAGCTTCCAAGCTTCCTCTTTCATTTCTTTTCTTTTCTTTTTTTATGCCCATTCATTTACAGCATTTGGTGGGGCTCTGTTCATCTGCTTATTTAATTTGCTGCTAATCTTGTGTAGATAAATCCGATTTTTTGTGGCGAACGCTTTTCGTTTTGACGCTTTCGGTTTTATCTCGCCATCAAAAGTGACAATTTCGCACTAATGTTCGTGACAGACCCGGTGGGACGGACTGCAAATTTGAAACTGAACTAATTTCCCTAAAAGCATTTCGCCATAAACCCAATTAATTTAAGTTACTGTAATTCTTTTCACACTATTCGCCCATTGCTCGCGTAGTCCTTTGTCCTCCCTGCATTCAGTTGAGAATTAGCTGAAATTGTGGTTAAGGCATTTCAAAGTTTTCTCTCTGCTCCTTGTGGTCATGTGGTTGCGTTGACGCTTATCTCACTGTCACTTGCCAATACAAGTGCACCCAAATTTAAGTCGTATCCTAATGAATTTCTGTTAAGGATGCCCCTCACAGTAATGGCTGGACTTTAATACAAATTTTATGCAGTTTTCGCTGAAAGTATAATTTTGTCGTGCATTTGTAATACACCACAACTCCTGTAGAGAAGTTGACATAGATTTATGCAATTTTTGACAAAATATTTACTATGGAACTGATCCTGGGGCTGGAGCTGGGAATTGGGGTTAAGGGACGCTGGCTAATAATATTGCATATGCTCTTAGCTGTGGTGGTGCGCATATTCAGCCAAGCGACTGGAAAAACTAACATGCACAACACGACGATTTTGACAAGCTGGCACAGTTCGGTGTCAAACCAAAAAAGTAAAGAGCCCGCATACACACACACACACACACACACACACACGCTTTGTACATGCGAGCAGACAGCAAGCATTTTGTGCAAATTCTGAGCGCAGTGTTCGCTTTGCACAGTGTGCGTATTTGGGTAACAGCAGTGAAAACCCGTCGTATACGTGATTTTGTCGAATTTGCAAGCGCACGTCGCCGTCGACGTTGTCTAACAGAGCAACATCCCGTATGTGATGTGTAAATGTATGTGCCAACGATTTCAACCCTCGTCTATGTACTTTTTTATAGCATACGAACTCGCATTTTGACACAACTTGTAAGTTGTAACTTGTAACTTGTAACATGTAGCATGCAACTTGCTGAGGCATAGTTTGTTATGCATGTGCGTGTCTGTAATGCTTGTGGTGTGAAGGGGTGGGGTGGGGTGGTCCGGGTTCTGCCAACTGATGGAATCAGTAAGTGAAAAATTGAAAAGTGGATTTTCCCGCACAGCACAGCAAGGTGCGCAGATTTACGTGTGCGACGTGACTAGCAGCTGTTAATTCAATAGATTAGCGCCAATGTCACAATTTCACACAGACACGATTCCCATTTTCCATTGAGTTTCACTTCTCATCATCATCATCATCGTCATCATCATCGTCATTATCAACATCAACATCAACAGCAACATTATGACCTCATTATGATTAGAACATTTGCTTTGCCGTTACAGTTCCTCGCACGGAGATACTTGGCGAACCGGATCGCTATGTCAAAGCTGGCAGCAATGTCGTCCTGCGCTGCATTGTGCGCGGCGCCTTGGAGCCGCCAACATTCATTATGTGGTATCACGGAGCCGAGCAGCTGGCCGCTGATTCTCGTCGCCATCGCACGCAATTGGATCCGAATTTGCCAGAGGCCAGCGGTGAGGGTCAGAGCACGGTGAGTCCTACCAATTGTTCCCTTGTTGATTTTAATTTAATTACTCTTGATTTCAAATTGCTGTTCGCTGTCTCCCTGTCTTTATGTCCAAGTCCATGTCCATGTCCGTCTCCGTGTTGTGCGCGTTTTATCCTCCGTCTCAATCTCCCACTCTTCCATCTATCTTTCTGGAGCAGAAAATTACAATATTATTTCATTCTTGTCTCACTGACGTGACGTTTCCTGCCACGCCCCACAGAAGTCTTCAAGGCAACAATTTTGAATACCAGAAAATTGGAAATGCTCTTTGGCAACGTGACTCGCACACTCGTTAAATATTAAGCTTACGTGACAGAGACTTGTCATAAACGTGGCTTGAAAATATTCATTGCTACTTATATATTTTGTTGTCTTGGTCAAGATTTAATATATAGTATATAGTATGTATATATGTTTTTAATCCGACATTTGCAGATTGGCTCATTAATCATCGAGTCGGCCAAGAAGCGTGATACTGGCAATTACACTTGTAGCCCGTCAAACAGTCCCAGTGCGACGGTAACGCTCAACATTATAAATGGTAAGTGCAAAAAACGAATTTATGACCGAACACGCTTAAAGACTAAAAACTAAATTTCGTAATTGATGAAAGACTATTTATTTTACAATATATGTTTTATGAACTTGACAATAGGAATATCAAAATAAATGAATATTAAATTATTTTGTTTGAATTATTAAATAGATAAAAGCAAATATTTTATCAAAATGAATTTTCTAGTTATTGAGCGCACATTTTTGTAATCATTTTAGGGGAATCATCAGCATCGGCGGTGACGTCATCAGCGCCTATTACACGGGCATACACCTTGAGCATTCTGGCATTGCTAATCAGTGTTATCCTCATTGGGGTAAAACAACGCACATGACAAGTTGAGGCTGCAGTCAAGAATATGATTTAAGCTAAGGACTACTAGGAAATGAGGAAACCGAGTTAAAGCACAGCAGCCATTGGCTTAAATAAAACAAAAAATATGCAGCCAACAAAAATGATATACAAAAAATAAAATATATATATATATATATATATATATATATATAAATAATACAATGCAAAAAAGAAAAGAAGCAAATAATCGAGTACATGTTGTAAGTTAGTTGATTTTATTTGCTAACTAGTAAAATAAAAGAGAAAAAGAGGAAAATTACAATGATTCAGAAGTTTTTGACTAGATTCAACTGCAAAGAAATCAACAAAATTGTAAGTTCTACAAGCTCTAAGCATCTAGTCGTAAAACTTTAGACATAAGCAGCATACATATACATAAATATGCATTTATATATTTATCTGATTTGGAATTTAAATGTATGTGGAATAGTATGAGCATATTTGCATAAATGCATAAGCGTAAATATTTATGCAGCATCAAACGAAATTGCATTGATATTTTTAACAGCCACTGCACGACTATTTGGACGGAGGCGAAGGCAATGACTCCAGCTCCAAATAATGCAGAAATCATATTTGTAACCACATTCAGTTGGACCACAAAGAGACATTCTCATAGCAAAAGATTATATTCAGACAAGGACAGAAACAGTGAGTGTGTGAAAGAGAGTGAGAGGTTGAGTTGCATGCTGCACCATGCAAGGGGCACTGAAATGTTCTTTGCTTAGTTTGTTTTTGGAAACAATTTCTACCTTGCAATTGAAACATTCTATAGTACATTTTTTTACTGAATACAAATTGTTTTCGATAACATATTGAACGCATTCCTAGTCTAATCTACACAGAGGCATCTGTAATATTTATTTAATATTTAACGCAATAAAACAAAATTTTATATGTTTTTCAAATGGTGTAAATTGAATATGTTTTTGGTTTGCTTTACAACTTTATTTACATGATGGATTTTGAGATAATTTTTTGCCGTAGTGCAACGGAATTTGTGTTATTTGTTGAGTCATAAATACTTTCGAACCATGGGCATGCTCTTATCTCGCAAAATAATCTCGTAAACATTGAAATTTACATATATGCTAAAAAGAAAAAAAAAAAAAAATGAATTCTATACATAAAAATATAATAATAATTGATTGAGACTTCGTACGTAAGCATTAAAGGTTAAGCTTCAACTGTACATATAACTACTGTATTGTGTAATGTATAAGAAACGTGTAAATTAATTGATTATTCAAATGAAAAATATATATGACATAAAAGGAAACACAGCACACAAAACTTAAGCTGGGAATTAAGCGCAGTGTATTGAAAATACAAATAAATTGCATTTAAAACGATACGAGACACACAGAAAACAGTTCACAAGCAGCCGGCGTATTGCCCAACTTCATATTTATTTACTCACTAAATGCCATTTTCAATTATGCGAGTAAAATATTTCAAAAAAAAAAAAAACAAAAATCAAAGACAAAAAATGTAAGCGCACGTAATAACAATTAAATACGAACAAGAAAAAATATTAAATTGCCGAACTTAATAAAGGCGCTGGCGTTTTCTATGGGTTTGTTTTTGCACGCTGCAGTTGCGATTAAGTTGAAGTCAAACGAAAGTCAAATGAAAAGCGAATAATATGAAATGCGTAAAGGACGATGAAGGCTTAATCGCATAAATAATCGAATGTACATTAATTATACTCAATATAAATATAAATAATTAACATATATGCATTTGCATGACGATTGGGGCGTTGAGGAGCGTGTGAGTAGCCTGTCGCTCTTTAATGAAAGCAACCACAAGCAGCTGTGACTGATTGAGGCAACACGGTGGTCAACAGCCTGCGGCGCCACGCAATTCCGTTTTTGTATTGAAGCCCCCCTGGCAAAAAATCACGTATCAAATGTTTGCGGTCTTTGCGGTCAGCCTTCTTTGAGCTGATGCATACAAGTTACAACTTTGAAGTCCCTTTTATTTCGAGAAGCAATCCGTGTAATCGTAACCCCTCCTCGAGTCACTCACATAGTTAAATATTTAATCCAACATCCGTTTAAATGTTGACACATGAATTTAAGCTGTAAGTCAAATCGAAATGATAGCGAAAATACTTCAAAACGAAATCAAAATACATTTCTAAGCTCTTAAGTGTTTTTCATATAACTAGTTAATCGTGACATAAGGAAAGCTTTGTCACTAATACTTAATTAAACTAAAATCTAAATAATCGCAACATTCTAATGCAAAATGCTAAAACTGAAGATGTTTCAGTGCATTAGTAAATGTTAGAGGAATACTTATTTGTAAATATATGCCACAGTGAAAGAAGGAAAGAAGAAGCTGCATTACATGGAGATACATTTTAAAATACATATACACTATACATATACACAGTTATGTGCAAACATATAGCGAAATTACAGTTAAGTACCAACTAATAACTACAAATAAACAAGTACTTATATGTAAACGAAAATAAACTATGTGAAACTCTCAACGGAGAAAATTTATTGCATTAAATAAATAATAATCTGAATAATAAACTAAAAGAAATTAGTCTTTTACAATTAATTCTGTTATTTTCAGACCACGAAGTAAGTGAAATATGCTGAAATATGCTAAGGTTAAGGTGATATTAATGAAAACCTGGGTGTACCATGTGAAAGTCCTTAAAGATCATCTGGATCACTTCGCTTGTGCAGTTTAGTATTTACTGCACGAACTGCTGATGAAGAACATGCGCTGATCCAGCTGAGAAGAAAAGCAAACTGATTACTCCACATATCCAGACTAATTGAACGGAATATACTCACAGTATGTAATAAGTATCACCAGATTGTGTCTAAATTGTTATTTCGTTGAGTGGGAGCAGTGATTCTGTTATGGAATCAATAATGGTTTGGCGTGACTGATTATCTAGGGCATAGCCGCGCACAATCATGATCATGTCCGATTTGTTGTTGCTTTCATTTACCAATAGGCCCACGGCAAAGGCCTTCAGATCGCCCGTTACATCTCTTATCATAATGACCGGGACAATGCGATAGATGGTGCGATCAATATTCGCACCATTTTCCAGCATTGGACTGTATATGGCAACGGCCAGACGTTCGGCAATAGTGTTTATCAATTCCTCACTGATTTCGAAATCTGCCGTACAGCAATTGCAGGCATTATTTAAAAGGCTTCTCGTTATTTCCGCCGTATTTATGGCGCAGTTCATGTTCACACCATGCGCATACGGATGCGACTCATAAACAGCCGACTGTGAAGCTGCATCCACATCAATCAGCGTCTCGAATCCGATCAAGCCACTCGGTATCTGTGGGTCTTCGAATGTATCGAACCGCTCAGTAGGTTCTTCATAGAAATCTTTAACTTCGAAGTGTAAAATCGGTGGGAATAGTAAGGGCATGGTGGAACTCGAAGCTGTCTTCAGTTTAGTAGTTGGTAACTTATTATCCATGTTCACTTTTATGTAGAGAAGGTTAGTTTTGTTATTGTTAAAGTTAAAGATTATAAGAGTTGCACTTACTTGATAGTACTTGAAGACCGATTTATATGAAATTATGAACTTATTTATAATATTTTGCTAAGGCAAGTCACAACTGTATTGTAATTGCCAAATTATAAGCACGATTTCCAAGAAACGGTTGTAAATAACAGTTATCGAAAATGCAACTGCCTATCGATAGTATATTATTCACAGCAACCTTGATGACATATATTGAACCAGACTAGATGCCGCTGATTGTGAATTGATAATAATTAGAACTCGTTATAAATATGTTTTTTTAATCCGACATTTGCAGATTAATTTCTGTCTCCAGCAATATTGTGTAAATTATGCAACACAGTCACACAACGATTAGTAAATCTACACATCTCTAATCAGCTGTTTCGAAACTTCAATGCAAGTGGCAACCTCAGGCAAAACAATAACAAAAAAATGAAATGATTTTGTTGCCAGCTGCAATCTATTTTTAAGGAAGTATTTTTAAATATCTCACTCAGAATAATAATAATAATTTTCTTTTAAATTGATTTGATTGGTTTAGCCAGTTGCCGGAAACTTGTGAAAAATTCATATGAAATTGCCTCTACAAACATCTTAAGGCTTAAAGGTAATACCTTTACTTGTGTAAGTTTGAGTTGACCTTGTACACAGATATAAATGGCCTGGCTGAAAACGCAATGCGGCGAGTCTTTCCAAGCAAGGTCGAAAATTGGATGGCACTTTAAATTAAATGACTTTACAACTATAAATGGGCTATAGGTTTTTATATATATACATTTATAATGTACAAAAGCTATGGCAACTTAACTTATTTGAGGTTATTTTATGGGAAGCTAAGCATTCTGATTGGCTTCGAAGAAGTTTGATAGAAGTATTAAAAAAAAAAGAAATGTTAACAGAAATCCCTTAATTATATGGCACTTCCTAGGGGGAAATGCCACATCATGTACTTTCAACTTTGGCATGTCATATTCAAATGCAAAAATATGTCCACAGAAGCCGTATGATATAATAATTTTCTAAATCAGATCTAATGAGTGCACATTCAGGTTAAAGGAAGCTGGCATAGAATACTTAGGCTAAATGCCGAGCAGAAAGTTGTTGGCTGGCTACACGATTCCGCTTTTTTCTTCTCTTTTTTTTGAGCTTATAACAGGGTCAAACTAAGTAGGAAGTGCAAAGTGCATTCACATTTTGATTTCATTATTGCTGTTCACTAAAAAATCTGACTTCCGTGTGCAACCTGGCACTTCCCCTTTTGGGCCAAACATGTTTCCAGTTTGCGCTTGAATGCATTCCATGGCGTCTATTATGGACAAAGACTTTTCTCGTGGACAGAAGGACGTGATTCAATGCCTGTGGAAAGGAAAGTCGGAAAAGCGACACAGATTTGTCCGCCAACGCCAAGCGCCTTACGACTTAAAACCTCCCCAATTCAGTGTCTGGGCGCTAAACTTTTTAGGTGTCAGTGTTAGCTGGGCGCTTTGAATAAAAGCTATGCGGTTTGAAAGAGATTTATGTTTTGTGGCAATCAGCCCAAAGCTATTTAACTAACAACAAAAATATCTGCTTACAGATTTCAGTGTGGTTCTTTTATTGGCTTGTATAATAGGCCTTAAGTTATGAATAGATTGATGGAAACATTTTGATTTGAATTTAATGAAATACTTAGGCGAACTTTAGGGGAATGTCAAAATATTTTTGTAAAATAGACACACTTAGCTGTATGGTAAAACGAATTCAAAAAATTATCAGAACTTCAGAAAACTGAGGTCTAATGAGCCCATTAAATGGGAAACTCAGAAAAAAATGTTGTTTTAACCATTAATCACATAGAAGAATAAACAATTGCTGTCATTTGAAGGCTGTGTCTGACAGAACAGCAGTTTTCGAGAATTATGCAAAAGTATTCGAAGTTTTATGGGCCTTTTTGGTCAACAATACTTTAAGATGACAGTGCCAGCCCAAATAAACAATGTGAAAAAGGCGGAAACATGCAACAGCGCACAGGCAGCAAGTAAACAAGAAAAAGGACACTTCTCTGAAGGTCGGTGGATTGAATAACGAATTTCCTTTCCAAAAAGTTCCAGTTAAAAGTTATACATCAATGGCAAGGAGATTAACATTTGGGCAACACCCCCATTAAAAAAGGGTGCCAAAACGGAAGCTTAAAGTGGTGACACCGGACTTGAAATTATTTCAATTTTGTGCATTTCCTTGCGCACCAGATTGCTCCAGAAAGTCCAAGAAAAATATTAAAACTGAATTTAAATTTTTAATAAACTTTTGCCGCACACAACTTTTCTATGCTCGCAGTCCGACTCTGACTCCCTCCCTCTCTCTCTCTATCTCTCTCTCTCTCTCTCTCTCTCTTTCTAACTCTGCTTTCAAGATTTCTTTCAAGCTAGTTGCAGTTGTTGTGGGGAAAAATATAACCTCCGCTTGCACTTCGTACCCGTCTCGGCCTTGTGCGTTCTAAAAGCCGCAAAGTGGCGCTGCCTTTACACTACTTGGCTCAATTGTCCGCTGGGAACGAGGCGTCATTGCTTTACACTTTTCTTCTAGCGCTTTTCTTTCATTTAATTTTGGTTCTGGCACCGGGTCCCTCTTCTTCTTAGCTGCCCCTCGGCGGGTGGTGCGAAGGGGTATCCAACAGATGCCACTTGGGCATTTAACGTTCGCTAATGCCCCGCAGCCGCTGCGGTGTAAATGGGGCGTGGCTGTAGCCGCAGTCACAGTAGCAGCAGCGACCGGCACCAAAAAAAACGAAGGCGACAGTTGGCGGCCGTTTCCTAATTACAAATCAGCGGTGGCGCCCAAAAAGCAGAGCAAAAAAAATATCCTTGTTGTTTTAAAAAAATAGGAACCTCAAAGAAATTACATTTCTTTTTTCACCCTATTTTGTTGTTGCTTTCTTTCGACTTTCTGGGTCAACAATTATGCAAAATACTCTTATTCGCGGCGCAGACCGTCGCATTTATCTGTCCTTTTAGTTTTTTTATTTTTTGGACCTTCAACAAAGGAGGACCACTCCTCTGCTCCAACTCGCAGACCAAAGACCAACGGGGACCTGCGCGCATCCGTTTTATAATTAGTTTGCTGGCCCGCAACACAACAAGAAAAAATAGCAAAAATAGGAAAAAACAAAATCAAAATAAAAGCGAAACAGAAGAAAACTGTTTCTAAACGAGACTTAAAGATTTAATTGCCAGAAATTTTGTTGAGTGCTTTGCACGATTATAACCTTTATATCAACCTCGCCATAGAAATAGCCTTGATTTAATTATTCATTTTTTTTATTTCTTATTTGCTCTCCTAATATTTCATCACCATCAGGCGTCCTCGGCACTTTGTGCAGCAAATCTATTTTGGAATTTGAAAATAAATTGTTATCTATAAAAAATTATGTTCATGAAGAAAAATAATGGCGGGAAGTAAATTAAAATTCCAGTCCGCAATATAAATTGATAAACTAAGTTATGATGTTATTTAAATGCTTTGAATGAATTTAATTGAGAATTTTAATTTAAGCCCTTAAAACAAAGTAATGCAAATAACTTGATTGACTTTCTCTAAAAGGGATTATAAGTTACTTTTTATTTTGTGTCCTTATGATAAAATACATAAAACTTAAATCGAATTTTAATAAATATGTAAAAGGAATGCAAATTGTGCTCAGTCTCTTTTTGTATTGACATGGAATATATTTTGCTGATTTGCTCCATATCGATAGCTTGCAGTGAAATATGAAGCCATCATATCAACTCACATTGGCCTTATTTGCTCTGTGGATGTCTGCTTACTTATATGTAGAATAAGTTCTTCTTATATACATATATGCCTCTCTTGCTTGCATCTTCTAAGCGAGTTTGCTGTCTTAGCTGGAAAGTTAAGACAATGTCAGAGCAGGCCAATGCCTGGTATTCGTAAATTCTAGCTTTGTTTGCGACTTTGCCTTATCAGTCAGCCCATTGTTCGGATGTATAAGGTTGCGGCTCTGTGTGTTGTGTGGCGCCTACGGCAAGTGCAAGTGACATCATTAACTTTTCCTTCTGACTCTCAGTGACACGGGCCTGGATATATTATGGTCTTGCAGCTTTTCCGTTGCACCTTCCGTTTTTCCTGGAAATCAGTAAAAATAAAATGTCTGAAAAAGTTTTGCAAAACCTACCGGCAAACAGTCGACCAACCAGCTTGCGGTTCTTGTTTGCGGCTGCAGTCAGCAGTTTACATTTGAGGTAACTTTGCCATCCTCTTAGTACCACCGCATCACTTTGGTGGCAACACCCTATCAGGCTAAGCTGTTGCCTTTGTTTCAGCTGAGCATCAACATGCTGGGGGGTGTTTATTGATTTGTATATTGAAACTGCATTACAAGTTGAAAGTTGTTTTCTTAGTTTATTTGAACTTTTTATTTGGTCTGGCAAAGTTGCGGACTATCGTGTTTTTTGTTTTCTCTGCCATTTTGTAAACCCTTCAATAGCCACTTCAGTTTATTTAATGTTATTTGTTGCATGTCAAGGGTTGTTCCTTGCTCAGAAACTTCATCATAAAAATGCACA
The DNA here is from genome assembly GCA_035043575.1 of Drosophila seclusa. Classification (NCBI taxonomy): domain Eukaryota; kingdom Metazoa; phylum Arthropoda; class Insecta; order Diptera; family Drosophilidae; genus Drosophila; species Drosophila seclusa. The sequence goes on from JAWNMX010000724.1 coordinate 23,954, forward strand.
CAATTCCACACATTTTCCTAAGCCAGATACACATATCTCAGCACATTATACTTTCTGGAAGTCGCCAAAAAATGTTTTCAATTGCGACAAGCCAAATACAAAAAAAAAATCGTTAACCCTGACTAAACGCTGAGTACATTTGCTGCCAAAGGAGCATAGCCAAGAAAAGTAATGTGCAGATGTATTTGTAAGAATGCATACAATTTGCCAACACACACGTTGCGAAAACTATTTAGTTTATGTCAGAATGCGAGCACGAATTTGTATGCGGCTTCTTGTGGCCAACTGTCCTGCTCTAGCCTGCCCCGAAAAGCCAGTCAACGAGACATGATTTTGAACTTGTACGACAAACGGGCTGTTGTCGTGCGAGCGTTATTTGCAACTGACATGGAAATACCTAAATGCACCCCCCCACACACACACACACACATGTTGAGCGCTTGTAGCGCATTTAGGCACACTCACGACTATTCCTTTTGCAGGGCACACAATAGATGGCTCCGCAGATGCCACCACACGCTTCTCAGTAACCTCAACCTCATTCGCTTGCCAGTTAGCTGGTACGATGGTTAAAAAATATCAGAAGGTTGTTGAGAATATAGAAATCCGTTCAATTTTATAGTTTCTGTCATTTCCTATAAATTTAAGAATGATGTATGAATAATATATATATAACTTATCTTAAAAAAAAAACCTAAAATATTATCCATATATTAATACAATCTAATGCAACGGAATCGTTTGTTCTTCTATTTAGTACTCAGCATTTCTTTCTTTTGTGTATTTCAAATTTTAATCATATTTTTCCTTTCTCTTTTTAAATTTAATTTACAATGTCAGATTGTCTCCTGTCATATTGCAAGTTTCGTAATATCCACTCAGTTCCCTTGTCGCACAATTGAATTTGTTGTTATGCACTCGACGGGGTCGTCGTCAAGTAGGTCTCCGTCGTCGAGGCTTCATGATTACGAATCTGATTTCACTCTACGCTCCCGGCTTAGATGCAGCTGTTGCCAACTCCTCCCCTTAGATTGGGACATGTGGAATGCTGCTGCATTTTGTTACTTATTTGAGTTGCACCCAGCGGTGATGCATTCAAAAGGAAGCAGCGTAAATCCATTGTACGGATTGCGGAATGTCCTTGTTAATGGGGAGGGCAGGCTGTCTGTGCGTCGCCTAATCTGACATCGCTGAATATCGAGGTTAAGACTTGACAATAGTTCAACTCGACTTGCTGCACTCCCACGTATTTATTGTTCTTAGCTGCTTTTAGCCTCGATTTAGTGCATGTGTTACGTATACGCCGCGTCATCGTCTTTGTCGTCGTCGTCGTCGTCGTCGCAGCAGCAACTGTCCCTTGCTCTCAGTCATGCACACATCCGGTTGCTCGCTTGAACAGTGCCAACCAATATGCAAGACAGCCCTTGAGCAACGCATTCCTCCCTCCTCTCTCCTGCTGTGTGGGGATCGTGACCTAATTTATTTGCACAAATACAAGTAAGAGTTTTATTATTCAGAGTGATCGACTAATAGATACCATAACATTGAAAATAACAAGCAACCCAAAAGAAAATGTATTTTCATTATTTTAGCTTTTTACAAGAGGAATCCATTCCTTAAAAGCCCAAAAATTAGTGTTTAAATTAACTCCAATGGAAAACATGTTTTCAGGTACTAATTCGGACAATCATTGAATGGATGTAGTTTGTGAAATATCTTCTGATATTTTGTGCAATAAATTCTACTTGGTGGCAGCGACTTTTTACTGGGTATAAGAAGAATATGCATAGGGTGTGAGAGTGTGTGTTTTGAGTGTGTGTCTGTTGCCTGCAATCGCAAGAGTCTTCAGGTTATGTGTTAGCCCCTCCACTTTCTCCGCCTTGCGGCACCACTTCATCTCTGTACAAATCGGCATTTGCCTGTGCGCAGATTTTCGAGGTTAATGCGTGCAAAACTTTGAAATTAGTAAATTTCCTTTTTGTTGCATTTGCCACGCTGGCATCTTGCTGCAGTGCCCCTAATACTCTGCTCTGTATCTCCTTGGCCCAGGGAAGACGTTTGCTGGGTTATAAGTGCATCTAATTTATTTGTACTTTGTGTTTGTGTTAGAGTGCGTTTACGTGATGCTTGCTTCTTGCTGCCGCCTGCTTACAAAAACGATGAGAAACAAACAGCTGCAATAACAGCAACAACACAAAAACAGTTACAGCAACAGTGTAGATGACACTGGCACTCGTTTAAATTAAAGTTTTTGACCCAAATTTATGTTAGAAGTTGATATTTTCTTTAGACTTAGTTCTTGTTTTCTACTCTTTACACTCCGTATGTGATCCCTCCCCGTCTTGCAATATACTAGAAAGCAGCATACGTGACAGTATTTTGTAATTTGCGTGCCGGCGACAAAATGAGTTCATTCCGAGTTGCGTCTAAGGAAATGCACTTTTTGCTCATCCTTCCCCCTCGACGCTAACTCCCCTTAGAGACTTATACGGAAGCTGAGAGTGTTTGTGTGCGGCTTTAGTTGCAGTAATAGCAAAAGTAAATTCTCAAAAATGCTCATGTTGTGACATTATGTGTGACCACGTGCTGCTTTTGTTCGACTCTTGCAGAGGGTATTTTAATTATGTCACGAAGTGTCAAAAACCGAAATCTTTATTGAATTTGCATCCAAATTGTATTCATCCTTGGTCATGTCCGAAAAACATAATTTTTGAACTTAAAACGACTACGATTATGTTTGTTCTACATCGATTTGATTTTTGAGTTGGAATTGAACTTATTCGATCGAGCTATTATTCGATTTTAAAGTAATTTAAGTATTAGCGTAAAGTTATGAACTCGAAATCAAGCAAGGGTATTTCATTTTCGGCCCCCGAAATATAGACTTCCTCTTTTATGTTTTAAATTATATTGGATTTAAGATTGCCCTTTTTATGTTGAGTTCTGCGAGCTGAAAGCTTAGTGTATTTACTTATTCATTCACAATGTAAAGGGGAATTAAATTATTTAAAAGAATATATATGTCCATAATACAAGTATTTAATATTAATTGAACAGCTGTTGGAATTGAATCTTATATAATTGGTAATTTTATGGCAGCCATCGCTTCTATGATTTAATTGTTCGTTTGATTAGCTCAAAGAACACTTAATTTTCATCCTATTCCGAATGAATCTAAAAGCGCACAATATGCAAATTGGCAAAGGCCTACTAATGTAGAGAGAATATTACTTCAACTACTTAAATATTGATGGTCATGAAGATTATGGGGCTGCTTTTGTGCAGCTGTAATTAGATTTCGCTTTCTGCTCAACAGATTGTTAGTAGCACATTTAAGAGTAACAGTATCTTATCTGGCCGCTTAATTAAACAGCCAGCGGGTAGGTGGGTGGGTGTGGATAGTAGTGGGGTGATAGTGCGGGAAGGCAGCCTCACAAATTGTTCAAAATGAGTTAGTCAAACAAGGCGCAAGGCCATGCCGTCGGCAACACTGCATATAGAAACGAAAGCGTAAGCACAAATGAAAAAATATGTCCAGAAAAAAAATGTATTTGTTTTGTCAAGTCGAAATTTGTATACACTTTGTTGAATATAAAACAAAGCAAATAAAAAAATACAATAGCAAAAATTCATTAAAAAAAAATAAATTTACGAAAACTAGAATAATATTGTAATAATTTTAAGTTAATCAAAAGTTAAAAAAAATGAAATGTTTTGCCAAAAGGAAATTTATTTTATACAAAGCAGAATTTTTGAATCAAGTCCAATATTTCAACAAAGCTAGTCATTCTGATCAAGTAAATTAATATATATTCCAGAGATCACAAAAATATCCAAAAATGTGTTGCATACTCAATGAAAAACTGATGCTACACTTTTGCAAGTGTATAGAAAAGAAAAATGGCAGCCAATGTGACGAAAAGAGAGATCGGGGAAGTGGATTTCACGGAGCAGTGGACTCTGTGCAGAGCCTGGTCACGCTCATAAATATGTATGTATGTATGTTTAAGTATGTGTGTGTGTGTGTGTGTGTGTGTGTTATGTATGTAAGAGTGGACAACTATGTGCTCTGCGTGTTGGTTGCTGGCCAGCGCCGCGTGCTAATTATGATGAAAGATTTCTGCATCTTTTAGCGTTAATCCATTTGGAAAATTAGAAATGAAAATTTAATGAAATTTCCGCAACTTTGCCCAGCATTTGCGTACAATACATATATATAAATATATTTTCTACAGTTTTTTTCCACTGTTTTACTTATTGCTATGGCTCCCATCGCCAGGCAATTAGTGCGTTCACTTCGCGTCCCCTAAAATGCAGCCAAAAGCAGACACAAATAATTGAACGGAGTCGATGGAACAGAAAAGGCAAACTTATTGGCAAAACAAGAAGAAGAAGGAAAATGTACAACTATTGTCGGACGACTATTGTTGAGTACTTTCTAAGTGCAAAGTCAATGTGTATCTTCTTGTGGGTTGTTCAACGTTCGTAATGTCATCAGTCATTCATTTCGTTTTATGAAGTGAAATGCTTCTAAAACGAACATTACTTTCGCCCAACAGCAAGCAATTAACGCGTCTCTGTTTTCATTCCTCATTTTCCCTCTAACTACGAGCCAAACTCACTCCCCCAAAAGAAAAAAGAAGGTCTCTTAATGTACGCAGTTGCTTTATAACACGTTTTTAATTACCCGTTTTGCAGCACAGGCCAACAATATGGCAATCTAGCAATACGGCAATAAACGAGTGCGACTTGAAAACAATTAAAAATGTCGTAATTGTCGCATTAATGTTTTTCTGATAACATTTTTGCTTTTGGCACGTGTCCAAGTCAACCCCCGAACCAGTAACAGACTTCTAATTGCAAGCACGCAAGCGGCAACAACAAAAATGAACCAAGCACGCCAATAAAAATTTAATTAAACAAACTTAAAAGATATTTTTATAGACAGATATCATGCAGAGCGGACAACAATAATTTGTCTCCCTTTCACTCGCTACTCCTTATGCGGAACTAATAAAAAAGATGTAGAGTAAAAATTTTCAAAGTTTTTCTTTTATATTTTGGCCAAGCATGTTTCGTGGCCATAAAACATGGCCGGGCCTGTATTTAATGACCAATCCAATAGCCAACGTCCGAGCTTTGAATCATTAAACGCACTTGTGCCCCCAATGTGCACCACGACTCTCTCCCTCTCTCTCAACTCTGTTGTCTATCCGCTGCATGGCTGCTGTCATCAACGCAGCTAAATCATAGTAAATAGTTTCAAACTTGTCCCGAGGCGTATGCAATTCATTGCGTTATGTTATAAAAATCGCATATCAGTGGCAGTCCGCAGAGATGTATTTAATTTCACTTAAAGCTTTAATATATTACACATATTTTAATTCAATTATGTTTAACACTTAATTGAAGCTGGAGGTAAATATTATTTGCACATTTATAACTCAATATCTGTTTTAAATTCTCCATACTTACTTTTAATGAGTGTGCCATTTCATTTCATTAAAGAGCAACCATTGTTATTCTTCTTCTTCTGCCTATTCAAGGACTTGCTGTGTCTTTAATACAGATACATATTTCAATCTTGGTGAAAATAGTTACAAGTCAGAGCTGGCTTCAATAAACATCATTTTCTTATTGCCGGCGCTGCTGTTAATGTAATTACCACAGCCTTTTTCTTCAGCTTACAATGCACACGCACATATCTACACACGCACACATCTACACACGCACACATCTACACACTCACACACACACTTGCATAGGCTCTACACTGACACATCCTCAAAGGATGCGCAGAGGACAAGCCGTTACTGACAGACTCGTCGGCACAAGAAAACTTGTTCAATTGCCGCAATGGACTTATCAGAAAATGGGCATGCGAATGTCCATCTTGAGTGTGTCTTGCCTGCCTCTGCGTGTGTGCGTATGTGTATGTGTGTGTAGGTGGGTGTGTTGGTGCCATATTACGCAGAGCGTGTGTCCATGTGCGTGCTTCTACGTATACTCATTAAAATTGACCAGCCATTATTACAGGAACGTGCCTTCTTTGCTGAGTAATTTATTCGACTCGTTTGATGTGCGACCCGACGTAGGTGTGACTTTTGTTGCGTAACAGTCCTCCTTTCGTGCAGCTAGCGTTGTTGTAAATGCTTTAATAGCTATGCTACATTATTTTGCTGTTGCAACTATATTTATTTAACATTTACAACATGCTTCCGGTCATTAAAATGTTTTCATTTTTAACTACCTTTCAACATTAATATGCTTCTTGTATAATGAAAAATGCATTATTATATAAATTAATAAAATAGTGAAATGCTGGTGTCAAATTGATTGGCCTTTTTGGATGCAGTTGTAACATTAGTGCCAAGTGGGCGACTTTCGGTTTGTTGTCATAAGATGATATGTGTCGCTTTTTGTTTGATTTGCCAAAAAGTTCGATTTGAATGCGTACTTCAGAAATGACTTATCTGCTTTCAGTGCCATTGAAATTTTATAAATCATGTGCAGATTCAAATATTTTTCCTATACATATACACACATCTTTTTTTTATTTTTTTTTCTCTTTTCCGTTCCAGACACACTCGCATATAAAAACACACAAACACACACACACATATAGATATAGATATATATATGTATGGTTTGAATGGCTTCGCGCTTATGGGAGAGGCGAAAAGCCACAAAACACATTCATCAAATCCGCAGAGTCATTCATCATGGGTAATATATTTGACATTGTCAGTGATGGATAAATACTACGTAGTACCATACGGAGAGAGCCGCCCGTTGGGCGCAACTATAACAACCAGAGGCAACACGAAAAACAACAACATTGTCCAGGGAGGGGGGTGGAGAGAAAAGCCAAACTACAACTGAGGATAAGATATTCTGCAACATGAGCTGGACCGGAAGCATATCGTCCGCATGTTAAGCTCGAATTTTGCGATTCGTTGCATGAAAATTGCCTTTAAATTGATTTCTTTTTGCTCGTCGTACATTTTTGGACACATCGAAGGGCGCAGGTGATTTGTTGTTCTACATGATTTTACATATGTCGTAGTCCAGCATGTGGTGTCGAGTGCGAAAATCCGACGAAAATTTATGTTGGTCTTATTCTCAATTCTGGAATGATAGCAACAATTAATATTGTTGATGGCATCCTATTCTGCGCAGCTCTGTGGCTAAAATGGATTAGTTTTGCAATCCAATGAGTTCGATATTAAATAAAATATTTAGTTACAATTCTTGTATAAATTATACGAATGCATTTATGTTTAAAGTTGTGAAATTTATTGGAAACATTCTAGTGTTTGGCAATATAAAATTCAATTCTTGGGCTCTACTGGATCCCATTTAGAAAACGTTATCCTTGAAATAAGTGAAAGTTAATTGAGCGGTTTTCTATGGGGTTTTCTTAAAGTTTCTTGTTACAAATTTTTGCATTGTATGAGCAAATAGTTTTTCTTTGAAGGGAATTGTTATTAATGGGCGGCACCCATATGAAAAGACCAATTTCAGCCGTTTTCCCCAGTTCTTTATTTCAATTTCCGGCAGTTTTCGCACACAATGCGATAAGTTGCCATTTGGTGACGGGAAAAGAGCACAAAATAGAAATGTAGAATGGGAAAAAACTTTGGAAATAACTTCAAATGCGCGCAAAAAGAAAGCGGACGAAAGCGGCATAAAGAAAATTGAGGAAAGTGCTTCAGAGTGTTGGTTGCTGGGGCGCAGGCTTCCAAACTGTTTTTTTCTGCTTTTCGAAGGCAACTAAGCGCGAAAAGTTTCGCTTTCGACTACAACGAAGACGACTGTGATGGCGACGAAGATGGTGTTCTAAATAAAATAAATTCGATTCGCATTTGGTAAGCTGCGAACTCACTAGAGCACTGTGGGCTGGAGAGCTGGGGAATGGAGATGGTCGAAGGCAGTGCCATGGCCCTTAATCTGGGACTGTCCAGATATCTCTGCCTCAGCACATTCATCGCTCCACTGCCGCTATTTTGCCACACTTTTTGTGTAGCGATTTTTTTTTTATCATAGCTTTCTTTGTTTTCGTTTTTTTTGCTCTTGTTGCGTTTGCCTTGAAGACGCGCTGCCACATTAATTTCACTTCTTATAAATCTCGCAAGATTTTTTACTGCCTGCCGCCTACTGCCGCAGTGCCAGCGACCAAATTTGCTTTCAACGCCACAGCACATAAATTATTTAAAATTAAAGCCAAACCGAGCGAAAGTGATTCTGCCTTAAAATGTTGGCTTAAAGCTCATATATAATTTATTATCCGCTGAATTAGAAAGCACTCGTCTGCTTCCTCTTATCTGTATAATTTTTTTTATATTCAACTATTTTCAATATTTTAATCCCTCAGTTGATAACATCATTTGTCAAAATGCACAATTTGTTTGACTCTCGATAAATATTAGTCAATTGTTTTCCAATTACGCTGGGATTAAATGTAAACAAGTCCTCCGTAATCGCAGGATCACTGTTTGTTTTCATGCTAGGATAATGCGTTGAAGGGAAACGAAGCGAATTTGTTCAATGAGGTTTTTTCGCATGGCTTGCACCACATTTGTTTTGGAAATGTGCTTAGTCATAAACTGTGCACTTAAAGCTATGATTTCGTTTAAAACAAAATAAGTTGTGAATCATTTAAAAACAAAAAAATCCCGTTTTCCACAAAGTGGAATTTGAAAAGCAATGCATTAAACTGTGCAAAATGAATTATCTTCATTTATATTTTAACTTAACGACCGTTAAAAAATCGATTCTTTTTTCAAAGAGTGATTTATTCAGACGTGCTAAAATACCGTTTTTGCCTATCCTTTTTGAACACAAGGATAAAATGAATTGAATTTTTTTCTTTTGAAGTGCTTAATTAATAAAAGCAATAAACAATAAATATGCAATAAGTGAAATTAAAAAGTATATTCGCCCAATGCATAAGTTCGGCAGTGGCAAATAAAATGTGGCAAAATGTAATGAAAACAAACAAAACTATAAATTCGAACTAAACCATAAAACTTTATTGACAAAGCATTAAGTGTGTACATAAACATGAAACTCTTATTGTATATCTATGTGCACAAATACATTTTTGTATATTAAATACATACGAGTTTAATCATGTTAAAAGCCAAGTTTTGCAACTTTTCTAAAAGCTAGCAAAAAAAATTATTGTTTATTTACCTTTAACTTTCTGCTAATCGACATAAAAACAAATAAATATGAATTTGCAAAGTGATTTTTCCTAATAAATAGTCAATGTCAAGATCAGATTAATGATAATAGTATAAATATATGACAGACAATATATCAATATTCAAGTCCTTGGCTTGGTCAACATTGACAATTTAAGTAATGAAATCCACTGAGCTGAAAGCTAATAAAAAGGAAAAATAGTGCTCTAGTCGAACATGACAGACTTCGATATACCCTGTTCACTGCCCTAACATTTATCGTGATTGAGCTTCAAAAATATAACAAAAATATTTATTTCGGATTTATTTGAGTTTGTTATTTATACTGGTGCCAATTAAGCCAATTAGCTCAACTCTTAGCTAATTGTTGTGAGACATTTCATATTGTCTTGGGCCAACATCATTCAAATTTACATGTGAGACCAAAATCAACGAACCACCCCCAAAACACAACAAAAGCAACAATAACAAGGAGAAGCAGAGAACTACCTCAACAATTAAGCTAAAATGGTTCTCTGTGGTTCTCGGTGACCGTAATTATAAGTTAAGCTGCTATTAATTATGGCGCCTAATAGGGCAGTGCTATGACTATGGGGGCGGGACGAGGTACACCAGCCCACAAATACACAAGCGCACTCACATATGCTTAACCTCAATGTCATATAGCAACACACACGCACACACACACACCGCAGTTATCGCTGGAATCAGCAACATTTATCAGGCCTGGCAATGGACTAATCTGTGTGGCAGGTGGAAGTCACTTCCCCCACCCAACCTCACCCGCAATCACCTATGCCGCGACCCAAATGAATTCCAAATTAATTTGTCAATAGCGAAAGTTTTGTATTAAATTTGCATGTCACTCACACACACAAGCACACACACACACATGCAGCTGGGAACTTTTGATGCTAATTACCAATCAATTTCCATATTCGCATCAGCTTGAATGTGTGCCTGAATGTGATATGTTTAGAAGCGCATTATGAAATATTGTTGCTAATGTGGGCCGTATTTATGGAACACTTAATACAGTATCAAATCAATAGAGCAGGGTTAATCAGTTTGAGCACATTGTGGCCTGCTCTGCTTTGCTGGAATTATCCTTATAACAGATGCTCGAATAGCAAGCCATTTTCGCAAGCAATCAAGAGAAAATATACAGATACTGTTTCTCTGTCTTGAGCAAGAACAATTCGCATAAATCAATATTAAATGAAATGTACACTTCATGTACTTTCCGATTGTTTGCCGCTGCCTTTATTTCGTATACTTTCAAAGTCGCAGAGTTACACTCCTACACACTATACACATTCACATACAATGTGTCTGTATGTTCTATATAAATCTTCTGCGAAAATCTGCATAAAATGAACGCTAACAAGCCCCATCCACGAAAGACATCCTCAACGAACATCTTTGCGACTACCCACCCACCACTCTCTCCGTCTGGCTGGATTGTTCCTTTTCGTGGACTCGGAAGCGGCATGGGCCGTTGTTGAGTGGAGCCAAGAAATTGAGTGGAAGTTACAAATCTATTCTTCAGACTGAGCAATACAGAGAACTGAAGTTGAAAGGAACAGCACTGCAGAATGCAGAATAACTGACTTAAAGCAGACTTATAATAAATAGAAAATATAAGAAGAACTGCAAAGCGATTACAAAGATATTTTTAGCTACGTCAATTTCTCTCATGATATATACCAAACAAATTCAGCTTGAATATTCATTTTGTTCTTTTGGAATCTGCCATATACATTTAGCTAAGCCCTCAACATGTTGCAACATGATAAGCCGATTTTTAATTTTTGACTGACAAACAAGTCATAAAGATTATCTTTTGAGCTTACATTTCATTTAACCAAGCATTGCCAACACAAAGGTTTCGTTCGGCTTCTGTGGAGAATACCATAAAGCGCAATGTGGCGTAATCCGATACACACGGATATGATATCTGTTAACTTGACCCAAATTCGGGTTAATGCAAACTTAAATTATCCGAAAAACCAAGAAATAAACAATTCCAGTTGAAGCGTAACTTATACAAATTACGGCGTCACTTTCAGTTGGCATTCGAGTAGATTGCAATCTGTGGGTGGGTTTCACATAGGTGCAGGGACGCAAAGAGGAGCAGAAGGCCAGAGGACCGACCAATCACTAATTGGCAATCAGGCTGAGCTGTCAGGCAGCCAGGCAGGCAGGCAGGCCGCTTACAGGCCATTGAACATATTCACCATTTTCAGAGATGACCATTCATTTGCGTGGGGAAGGGGGGTGGGGCGAGGGGATGCTGTTGGTGCATGCCAACTGTGGCCTGTTGAAATGGAAACTAACTCACTTTAGTTGGAATCAATGTACAGCAAACTTTACAGCTGCAGTTGCTGACTATATATATTCAGGAGTTGTAAACTCAGGCAGTGCATACGGATTTTCGGATGGTTGAAGTGCGTGTTCTATTGCTACTTTTTAGCTAGAGAGGCAACTGCTTGCCTGTTATATGTACTATATTAAGCAAATCGGATTTAGGAATGCAAACTGAAACTGGTAGCAACAATCTACCAAGCATGGATAACGAACGACTTTATGTTTATGTAAATGATGAGGAGTACAATGGCATCCAGAGTGCAAAATATGATCAACGTCAGTTAAGGGGCCATTTCAGGCAGCTGCAGCTGCACATAAACTTTAAATTGTCGACTAAAACAACACAGGAACTGTGCAAATATGCACACACATATGCCCCACTATACGGCAGCTAGGAAAGCAACATAAAAATTCAATTTGCAGCCGAACATGGGAAGTGAGTCAATTGTGAGTAAGCTACAAAATCATCCACATCCAAGTCCGCACTATAAGAGATCCGACAGTACATACATACATATATGTATTTATTATGGACTACATTTGCATTTGCCTGTGCGGAAGCATTTGCAATGTAAAGCATACAATGAAAAACTCCCCTTCAACAACAAATAAACCAATCTTTTTGTATAAAAAAAAAATATCAAGTTTTCTTAAATATTATTTATTTAATTGAATATTATTCAATTTTATTTCCAGTGGACACTGGTAATTCCATCAACAGGAGTCTCTTCAATGGCGACTTCCAATAAATAATTCATATTCATAATGTAATTGCTTAGTTGGACCCATTCCTGTGCAGTGTTGATGAATCTCTGTCTGTGTCCTTATTCCTTCAATTAAATCAATGTAAAACCAATTGTTAAGGTTCCAGCTGAAAAAGCAGATATTTGATGATGTAGTTACAGTCGTTAGTAATTTGCTCATTCCTCACCTTGGCCGGCATTTAGGATGTGGAATATAAAAACAACGCCCAGATGGGAGTCGTAGTCCAAAATGTATGTGTGCATATATATACGGTTGCGTTCATTAGTCTGAGCCATTCTCAGCATTTTCCTTTTTTGTGTTAATGAATTTCTCAGGGTAGCTTGGCTGCTTCTTCTGCCTGTCTGGTATGAATCAACTCTACTCAATTGCTCTAATTGGTAAACGATATTCGCAGTCGTTAGACAAATTAAAAAATCTCTGAGCGTTGTACAATTTCAGTAAATTCGAATATGAAATGATAGTAAATACAAACACTGTAAGAGTCAGAGTTGTATTCATTAAAACTGTCACGTCTGTCACTCAGCTGTCACAGCCAAGCCTCATTTATTGTTTAAATAAAATGCTAAAAAAAAGACTAAATTACACTTACTTACTATTTACTTTTGAGAACGTGACAATTGATAATTCGACACTTGTCACTTAATGCACATTTTTCTTATTATTTAAAAGTTTCAGTTTTATTTACTCCCAACTTTGCGCACATAAAAGAAAATTGTTATTTAATTAATTGTTAAACACACAAATGATAAATCGCTATTTTTATCATGAGAACAAGCCCAGTTAATAAATATTATATTTATCTTGAAACTAAAATGCAATTACTTTTGAGTTAAATAAAATAGTTAAAGCTGAGATTATCCACTTGGTGGACTATGTTTTGATGATGGATTTTACTAACACGTCTGACTTGAAGAGGAAGGCTACTTTTGGAAAGCACTTTTCACAAAGAGCTTAGGTTTAATATAAGAATTCCATTAGCTTGATCGATTTTGAGTCAGTTATTTCATTTATTGCTTTTAAGTATCTTCCTTTTGAATTCTTGAGCGGTGCCCGCTAGTTTGTGAGTGCGAGTCTAAAGCCACATGCCAGATTTATTACGTAAAAGTCGGCTATTCTTTTATGACGCTTAAGTGTAACGAAAAGTCTCCAAAGTGCAATTCCAAATAGTAGTATACGAAATACAAAGGAAACAATCTTCATAAAAACTCGTATAATATAAGCAATTACTCGGGTTGTACGACGGGGCTCTTTACGATGCCATACTTATTTGCAGAGGCTGATGCCCAACCCAATGTTGCGGTTACTCAATCAATATTGGATTTTGCCACACTCACACTCACACACACACACACATACAGTGAGAGTGGGCTAGTGAAATAGGCGGAGGCACAAACATATGAAGAATTTATTGTATATGTTGCTGGTTTGCTGTTTGTTTGCTGGCCAAAATCAGACGCAGCACAAGAGATACCAACAAATCGAAAGTGTGTGAGAGAGAGAGAGAGAGAACAAATAGCCTGGATGTGCAAATAAATTAAATTAAAACGTATACAAACATAAATTATTTAGAGATAATGTACTGGGGCCACAGAAAAATGCCAAATGCCAAAGATTCGGAGTTCCATGTTTCCAGACGGCTACAACAATAAGCCACAATCCATGCAATAAAAGCAAATTCAATTGGCGGCACAATGAAAACGAAAATGAAAATCAAACACTGAAGAGAGAGAGAGAGAGAGAGAGAGAGAGAGCTGACCATCAACCAACAGCCAGAAGTCAGCCGCAAACACAGACAAATAATCGAAGCCCCAGAACCAAATTTCGTATAAATCACAAAATGATAACTGAAACTGAAACTGAAACTTGGCTGAAATCGGGGTCTAACGGAATGAATTATGGTTAGCATTTATTTGAGTGCCGCGGTCTCATTTTGATTATATTCTGCATCATCGATTGCCTCTTCAGGCTCTCCTTCTGGGAGAATCATTCACCTGGGCAGCTGCCCTCACCGCAACGGGACTAAATATTGGCAAATTTGATGAAATAGCTCGAAATTGTATTGGCCAATAAGTGCAGTCGTCATCAAGTGCTGAGTGCTTAAAATACAACTAAATAATCACTTAATAATCCAGAACCCAATTTCTTCAATTCATTATTATGTTTGTCAAGTTGCAATTAAATTTTTGTGGAATGCACCAAATAAAAGCTAAGCACATTTTGTTTGTTATGTATGCAGCTAACATTAAGACCTTGAATGACTTTTGAATATTTTTATTGAGGTAAAAACCAAATAAGCACTCTGTGAAGTAAAAAGCGGGTAGATGTTAAACAAACTATGGAAAATACCAATGATTCTATGAAACTCTTGTATCCTAAATCGATAAAGTTCAGGTGTCAGGTGTGCCTCTCCGTCTTAACAGATTCATCAGAATCGTTTCATTAATGCCGATTTTATATATATTTTCATAATTTCACACATAAAATGTTACTTTAAATCTGGTTAGAGGGTATTTTCGGGCTGATCTCTCTATCTTTTGCTTGTATGGAGCAATTTCTAAGCATTTTAGCAGTGCATTTCCAAGAAACTTATTTAAATGCAAAATAGGTAATAACACTGAGTTGTAACTGGTACATTTGAGACTCAGTTTCCTAACTTAATTTCTGAATTCTGTGCATTTGCATTCCATGCTTGTCAAATCAACATTTCCGTGTATTGCAATATGAATAAAATTTTGATTAAACAATAAAAATTGAAAGAGAAACTATAATATAATGAAAAGGAATAATTAAGAGAATCATAGTAAATTGTTAATAAAAATTATAATTTATTTAGAAATGCATTAAAATTAAATTCTATTTAAATTTCATTTCATTATATAATTGCTGTGCATGGCAGCAATTATTTTTATTTATAAGATAGTTAAGTCAAATGTGTTCTCGTGACTTGTAGCTGACATATACACGAATAAATACTTGACGACAACTTTCCGGTTAGAATCTGGTACAATTTCTTTATTCTTTGTTGTAGTTGTTGTTTTTGTTTTCGGTGTTTTAGTTGTGTTGTCAGCCAAGGGTTTTGGTATTCCGGTTTTCTGGTTGTCCAGCTAAAGACGAAGTACTTGCCAAGTTCATAAAATATTCAGCTGCACTTTAGCCAGGCGTTAAGAACTAAGTTGCCGGCAATCATGTAAACAGTATTTGCCCAACAGCACCTTGACTCAAGTGAAGTCCATTCAAGTCGTCGTCTTTCCGTGGGCCAGAAAAGGAAAGCGTTGCATATCCAAAATATTTAGATTAAGACGGTGTTAAGTTGCAACCGCCGTAGTTGCCACTTGCGGCCAGCTTAGACAGCGAATGAATAAACTGCTCACGCGGAATAAACGAAGAGTATAAGGCAGTTGCTGCCACTGACAAGGACAGTAATTGCACAGAAATGCGTCCTCTTATTGGAATTTTATTTGTGTAAGGTGTAAGTATTGCGTGCAACATTTAAGTGGGAAACTTGTCAAACAAGTCACATTTTATACATATGGCATGCACATAACTCGCATGCAAATGCAGAAAGTTGAATAGGAATCGGGTCGAGGGACATCGAGGGGCATCGAGCAGAAACTGACGACAGCAACACCTTCAGCTGCCACAAACAGCACAAATGTTGTTGAAGGACATGCACTGGAAGCCATACAGAAACAACAACACACAACAGCAACAAGAGGAACAGCAACAACAACAACGATAAGGACAACATGAATGCAAAATGTCGTCGGCATTTGGTTGTGTAAACATTTTAATTTCTGCTACAAACAAATGCGCAGCAGCCGCAGTCCTAGTCTTAGTCTCAGCAACTGCAATGCAATAGCAAAAACAACAACCCCAAAAACAACATGGTCCATGTGGACCATGGTCGTCCAATCCTACTGCATTGTCTAACACACTATACCTATATATCTGGAGTATCCATGTATATGAGCGAGTGTGTTTGTGTTTACCATGCTTGCGGGCGGCATCAGGACGATGATTGCGGCTACATCTGAGCTGGGTGAGCTGTGTAACCCTATTTGAATTTCCTGATTCAATTTCAAAGTGTTCGCAAAGGCAACGCAATGCAAATGAACAGTCCGAGCTAACGATATGCTTGTGTTTAATTAGTTATGAAAGCCCATAAGATCTTGAGAATCGCAGAGAAAGGCGTTACCGTTTTCTCAGTTAATGGCATCAATTTCTGTACAGATATTAATGGGGAATAAAAGTTTGTTTTATTTTTATGTATTTAGCTTTAATTATTTTCTACTACATACATATATAACTCTAAATTTGTATTTTGTTTTGTAAGCAGCTAAAATTTGTAGAAACATCGTCATAATTTATTTCATTATTTATTTCGTTTTGAAACTTTATTTCGCTTGCTTCTTAATCTTTTATGATTAATCGTCAACTGTGAATTCACGCGATCATCGCTACCAGAAAGGCACTGCTTATAAAATCTAAGCTTTTTGTGAATTTTAGCTGCAGTTCCCAAATGCCGTTTAGCTTGGACTCATATAACCACACTCACACACAAGCGCACTAACATACACATACATACTCTGGCAATAGGAATATGTTTTTTGTTCAGTTTATGGCCTTTTCTGCTGCCATAAACACCAACACCCCAATCTCGCCCCACACACCTCATGCTCCATTACTGCACTCGCCAAAATGTGCACAAAAAAAAAAAGAAAAGCTAGAAGAAGAAGAACAAACAGCAAAAAGCAACTGAGAAGCCGCATTTAGCACCAACACACACACACACACAAAAACACACACATATAATAACGTTTATCTGTATTTAGATATAGTCACATACATATAAATATGAGAATGTATTCATTTCCATGGCATAGGGAGAATGCATTTATGGTTTTGTGCATAAAATGGCAGATATGCATTTCAAGGATATGGTTACAAAAGCGAACTGCCTGCCAAAGCCCTGTTGAGGCTCTCAGCTACAATGATGAAAGTTTATTTTACATTTTACACATTGCACACTTCGCGCAATTAATTTTTCAACTGCAAAAATGGGCGAAAAAAAAGAAAAACGACGTTTAAGAAAAACATTTGTTGGCTGCCTTCATTTTCCCTGACAGTTTATTATTTTTAATGAGGCATATTATATGAGTAATCAGGCGGAACACACATCCGAACACCCCCGTCCATAAGTTTCGACTCGGATATGCCTCTTACTGCTACGAGTGGTTGCCATTGAGTGTTTATTTTGACAGCAATAATAGAAAACATAAAAAAGCATAATCATAAAATATTACACTTTCATTAAAATATTCAAAATGAACTCGTGCATTATGCATCCTTTATCGCCTACCATCTGGCACATAGTTCATGGCATTGCATTAATGAATTCAAATATGTTAAGGTTATGACTACTATTTATCACAGATAGAGTTAGAGTGCACAGCTGCTTTGTATGAGCAGATATACATATATATATATATATATATATATACATATATCACATTTATACATTCAGTGAAGCAGAAAAAATAAATTGATAATCTGTAGCAGCTTTCCGAGCATATAAATGTATAAATATGTGATAAATATAATTCAATTAAAATTCGCATAATTATGAAGTAGGTCATGCGGTTAAAGAATCCAAAAAACGTAATAAAATAAATCGAGTATTAAGATTGTATATTACTACAAGGTTTAATCGCCCATAACTTCGCTGCATGGTTTATTGCATATATTAACTGCATCTGATTTGATCAACGTTTCAAAGTTCAACGTCATAACTTCATCTATATCGAATTGGTTTTTATCACAATTTATTCCATGCATCTGATTTGACCAACTTTTTAAAGCTTCTATATTTTCTTTTAAATCGCTAAAAAAAAAGATACTAAATAAATCCATAGGGAGCTATATACGATACATTTGCTCCAATATGTATATTATCAGGCGTTCTACAAAACGAAGGCTCAACAAATGATGATAATTTATATGACATTAAAGTATATTCCCCAGCTGCAGTGTGGAGTTGTGATATGTACGTCTGGCAAAGGTTTCACACCATAAATTAATTCTCAATGTGGCATTAGGTCTTTTGGAAGAGTACAATGACATTTATTATAATTTAGCATACACACAAAGAAGCAAACAGACATGCGAAACGAGTGGCATTGTGAGGCCAAACAGGTTTCATGGGGAAATATATTCATAATATATTTGAATGTGTGCACTTCCCAAAAAAAGTGTGCGAGAGTCGATGAATCGACGAAGAGTACAACACAAAATATACAATTTATAGGGTATAGAAGTCAAGCGAAGTTTATGTAAAAAGCTCGTCTTTTTGTGTTCCAAGTCTTCTGAGTCGCTCTGTCTGATTCTTGCAGTGTAGCTGTTTGGTCAGGTCGGCCCGCATGCTTGTTGTAGGTACATAAAGCGGAATATAATATGCTCGTTAACATGACCCACCCAAAGAGCTGCTGCAATTTGATCTTGTACAAAGACAAAAGGCGACGTCCTTAGCAGGAGCTGCTGTTTGACTATTATCCTCTGACCGCTGTCGTTCTACTAGCCTTAACCATAAATTGGCTAAATAGTCACGAAACATGCCAGCGCCTGACAGCGAAGTAAACTACGCCTGACCACTAGCTATGCGTCCAGGCAAGTCTAACTGTGTCTGTATGTGTCTATGTGTGTGTGTGTGTGTGTGTGTGTGTGTGCGTGAAGGTCCAATCAATTTATCACTTCAACAGCGACAAGCGAATCGCTTGCGCTGTGTGTCCTTTGGCACTGCGGATGCGGCTCTGTGGTCCTTTCGATGCTTTTGGCGCTTGTTCGTTTATTGACTCTGCGGGGAAGTGGGTGGCATAGTTCAAGTATAGAGAATACAAGAAAGAACATAAACTATCGACACATCCAAATTATATACCCTTTTAACAGCTTCATTTTAATAAATATGCATTCAAATTTAATTATTATGCATCTATTATCAGGAATATATATTTTTACCACCATCTTCTAATTAATCTGCACTTTATTTTGTGCTCTCGGAAATTCAAGTTTTTTGAATTATATTTCTTAAGTAGGAGATGCTAAGGTGCTAACCTTACACATTTTGCGATAAATTTATAGGACTGTTTGCAAGGGTATTTGAAAATACAATTTTTGGCCCCTATTAGAGCATTTATAAACAAAGGGATATTAGTGCCAAGCGCTTGTTTGCACCACATGACGACAGCAGCCGCTGGTCAAGCGACTATTGCACAGATAGAGTGAGAGAAATAAAGAGAGAGAGAGAGAGAGAAGAGAGAGAGTGAGAGAGAGAGAGGGGGATTGTTTAGTGTGGGAAAGTTGCTGAAAATCGTTGGTCACACACACATGTGAAAGGTATTAGGGCGTACATTATGGGGCTCATTGAATGTGTCGCAAAAGATTTAATGGAGCATGGCAGCCTGACCATAGGTGAAATATGCAATAGAAATGTATTTAAGCAGCCAGGACGTGAGAGCAGCCACAGGACATGGACTCTGATGACCGCTGACCAAATACACAATAAATCATAAATATACCCGACGCTCTGGCGTTTTGGTTTATTGATATTGTTGTCATCGTAATACACGTCCATGTTTATTCTAGCCCCCCCAAGCCCATCCGCCCACATAAATATTAATCAAATTTATACGTTGACATCCTTTTCGCCCTAAATTGATCATGTATACAAAAGTTTTACGCAGCTGCAAGTCAATGCGTTACCAAACAAATGGATGGCGCAAAGTTTTTACAATTTGCTGTAGGATAACGCTGCCAAAAGTCCTGCCCAACGCCAAATTATGTTAATTTGCTTGGAGAGACTGGCAGCTGGAGTGGAGGGAAGATAGTTCAATAAACTTTGTAGCTGATGCCAAAAACTTGACTCATAACTAATGCAAAGATAGTTACTAGAGCAGCTCGAGAGAGCTTTAAGTTTAGCTTTCACTGGTAGATTAAGTGTACGTTCGGGTAGCCAAGCGGAAATATTCGATAGAGGTTGGAGAGCAGTGCGCTGCCATGCTGCATGCCACATGGGTCACATATCAAATCGTATTTGAGGCATTTAGCCAGGACGCAAAACGACTGCAACAAATCAACTAAGTGAATGCCGAGTGGTTGGCCATGCCAGTTAGCTGTTTGACAAATTGCCACTCAGCTTTATGGCCAACCAAAAGGCAACTGCACGGGTGAAACGGTGGGGGGGGGGGGTTTGCAGAATGGAGGTGGTCGCAGCGGCAAGGCATTTGTTTATTTTGTTTTCATGTCGCGCATGTTAAAAGCAAATTATTCAAACCGTGCTAAGGCACCCCGGACTCACACTTCCACACACACACACACACACACACACTTTCGCAAATTCGCACATATCCATGCAGCGTGTTGACCTTTTTGGCGATCTGGTAACGGAGCCGCTGCCGTCGTCGCCGTCATTGGAGCGTGTAATTTGTGACATTTTGTTTTGCTCAGCTACATTTTAACAAATAAGCTTCACGCGATTATGTAAATTTCCGAGTAGTTGTGTTCACTCTACGCTTAACTACACTGCACCAGCACCAGAATGGGCTCCTACCTGAAAGGTCAGTCGAAAACCGTAGCTCTTCCTTCTTGGGTGGGTGGCCGTCTGGCAGCGCAGAGATTTGAATGAATAAATTAGATTGCGCTCATTGTGTGAGTAGCCTGCAATAAGAAGTTTGAGTTTATTTTCATGAACTTTGAGTTGATGCAATAAAGTGTACAAGTGAGAGAGAGATTCTTAGATTGGAAATGGGATTGGCGGTAAACTCTGATATTATTATGCAAATGATGTGTACAAAATAGCAACCTGTTCAAATTATATGCTAAAATATGCGTGTGCCAATTGCAATACCCCAATTCAGTAATTGTGCCTGTAAATAATTTATTAGAATTTACTGCGATAGTTTAAGGGGAATTCGTGTGAAAATTTGTAAGTGACTAAAAATATAAGCAAAATGACAACCCACATTTTTTGGCTTTAACTTAAAAAGTGGCCGAGCTTCTGCAATAACTGCAATTACTTTGGGAGCTACTAATATAATATTTTAACTGAATCGATAGCTCAAAGTAAAAGCATTTTGTAACGTTCGAGTCTAAAGACAACATTTAATAGGATTACCCTGAATAACTGCTACTATATTATTCTATATTTATTATTTTATTTATTTCTATAAATGCTAAAGCTTGTACACCAATTTAAGAAACTCATTTGCTTCAACTGCTATTATTAAAATTCAAAATTTATTTAGTGCATTGTAAGCCTGTCATTTAAGCATAATCTTTGTGAACCGCAAATGTGTTGACATCATATTGTTGTTGGAGTAGACCATGGCCATGTGTATTATGTGCATTTGATTTATTTCTTAATAAAAATATCACGCAAGTCCAACAATGCCACATGGAGCCAGACGGAGGTGAAGGCGGCAACTCATGTGTCACACACTGAAATGAGAAATGATCAAAGTGAGTGTTTGTCTGGAAAAGTGCAGATGCTGCAACAAACAGCAGCTGTTGCCTACACAGTGGGTGTGTTTGTGTGTGTGTGGCTGTGTCTGTGTGTAAGTGTTTAGGTATGTGTATGTGAAGCTGTCCAAGTGTGCCAACTGGGACATCATCAGTTGCTACTTGCAATATTCTGCTGATTCCAGCAGATGATTCCCTGTGTGTGTGTATGTGTGAGCGTGCGTGTGTGTGTGTATGAGTGTGTGTGTTTGTGTGGCCTGTCCACTCAGTTAATGCGCACCAAAACTGCAACTGCAGCAGGAGCAGCAGTTTGGCTCAAGCTCATCTGTTGCCAGCAAAGTAATCAGGAACGTCAGCCAACTGGGATCTGCACAAATGTGTGTGTGTGTGGGTGTGTGTGTTTGTGTTTGTGGGTGTGTGTGTGGGTGTGTCTGTAGAAGCTTTGCCAAGTAATTAGTTGGTGTGCACTGATTTTTACGCGGTGACATTGCCGCTGCCTAATTCGGCTTGACAAATTGTTAATATGTCAAAGCGCTGACAAAAAGAAAAAAGCAAAAAAAAAAAACAAAAAAAAAAGCAAATAAATAATAGAGAATAAAGCCGTCTAACGATTGATGACAAAGTCATTGCCGTCGGCTGCTTGAAGCCGTCTGAATTTATGGTAATATAAGGAGTAGACATGGCCTCGTCTGATAGCAATCCCTAGCGTGTAAATATATATTTGTGGCACGTCTGTCTAAAATACGCCATGATTAAGACAGCGAGTGTGTGTGTGTGAGTGCGAGTGTGTGTGTGAGTGTGAGGGTGTGTGTGAGTGTGTGAGTGCAGACATAGACATTGGTAAAGGGCGCCAAAGCGTACGCCTCGTCAGCATTCATTGAAATCATAAAATAAGTATACGCCACGTATGCCATGCGCATAAATCATTTTAACACCAATGGGAGATCCATGCGAAAAGCCACAAATGCCATCACATTTGGCACTGGGCACCTGCTCGTGTATTTACATATAAATTGCAGCCCCAACCCCAACCACAGCCGCATCCCCCACAAATCCCCACATTTCCACATTCCAACAGACATTTAAATCATGTACGCTCCTTTTATATAGACACGAGCATTCACGACTGTCTATAACACTCGAAGCAATTACTTAAACGCAAATGATGTGAGCACTTGGCCCACGACTTTTAAATGGTGTCGTCAGCTTATTCATAAGATATTTGCATGTGTGCATGTATGTAAATACATATATTTGGGTAGATTTAAATACGTTTTATCTCTTTGGCTCAGCGTACCAAAAAATAAGATATTAAGGGCGCTTTGCTCGTCTGGTTGAATAAACTGCAAAAGTAAAATTGGTGGATCTCTTTAAAAAATGCTAATTTAGAAATGTTTTGGCTAAGATCTTGTCTTGTGCAGTAATAAATTCAACTTCATCTTAAATGCTTGCTGTTTCCCATTTAAGTTGACTTTTACTGGGCAGCCACGACTTGTCCACAAATTGAAACTAAAAGACTGTGATGAATACATGGGCCCATGAATTCAATTTTAATGTCAAATGGCAATTCGAATTCAAGTCAGCAATATATAATGATTGTAAATTTATATCTCATCATGTTGGCTTGTGCATCTGGAGTCAGTCAACAGAGAGACAAAAAGAAACAGAGCAAAATAAGTGGTCAAAACAAAGAACGCAATAAAATCTAGCCATTGGCAATGTGGCAACGCAGAGAGCCATAAATTGAATGCAGATGCTACAAATTGTCATTATTTTACTTCTACAACAATATAATGACTCTGTGTTGAGTCATTTATTGTATTCGCTTTGGGTATAATGAGTGCTCAATTAACACAAGTCTGATCTGGCTTGAGCAGTGAATAATAAAACTTCCACTTTATATTCCATGTTGTGCTTGCAACTTGTGGCTGTAACTCAAACACTTAAATACTAACAATAATAATTAAAAGTGCTCCTGGAATACCTAACCTACTTACGTCATTCCTGCGCCTCAACTACCGTCTACAATTTTGAATCTTAATTTTTTATAATTGGCGCTGCTCCACGTTGAAATTTATTTGGTTTTGTGTAATTCCGAAAGGTGTATGTGTGTCATGCATCCTTACACCTTAATATGCAGCTAATTTGCATATGAAACATGAGTATTTTTGCATGTTGCAGCTCCTCCTTTCAGTTCTAGTCTCGTCCTCTGTATTTATTCCATGTGGCAATTGTTCAACTTTCAACATTCAACAAACTTTAATTAATCCAAATATAATCTACAGATATTTAAAATGTATACGTTACTACGAATGCATACTTTAAGTAAGGTAATTTATAGTTGATATCGTACGTCCATATATATGTATGATATTCACAACTTGGCTGATAAGTAAGTAAACAAGGTAAACACGAATTCGACCTTTGACTATTATATTTATGTTTATCCCAATTGAACAACAATGTTTATTTATTTTACAATATTTTCGATAAATACTCATAAATTAGGCACTACACACAATCGAGTAACACGCATGCCAGAATATGTACAATCCAATATTCATACAAATACATTTAATGAACTGCATACAATTACGAACAGAACGCAATTAATTAATTAATCTAAATTAAAAGTATATTTATTACGTTAACCTATAACTGAGCCCCATCGAATTATGTTTTTTTTTCCGTTTGTACTTATCGATTGATTTTCTGAAAAAATGCTCATTATGAAAATGGCTTAAATCGACGGCTGAGAGCTTCCCCCTCCCCGAATCAGATTGAAATTCTTTTGTACTTGCCAATTGTGTTTTTGAATAAATAAATACTTTGAGAATTGTATAAATCGATGGCTGAGAACTCTCCATTCCAGACTAACTAAACCATATACAAATATGTGAGTTTGGTTCTAAAAATATGGATTCATTTGGTTGCAGGACGGCAGCTCCATGGCGATTATTATTCAGGCCCCTAATTTCTAACTAAACATAGATTCACACTCATTTCTCACATTAGAGACACCCGTTTCCCCAGCAGCCGCACCAGGGTATCTTGCCGCCGGTATGCGAGCTAATCGAGATCTTGCGCCGGTTGGAGCGCATGCTGAAGCTCGTCGAGGATTCCCGCGAGGAGCCAAAGCTGTTGGAGTTGCGGTCGGACAGGGATGTGGCCGTCTCATGATTGCTATCCTGATGGGAATGGTGACTGTGATGCGGATTGCTGCTGATCAAACTGCTGTGCTGATGGTGGTGCGTGTGATGATGATGATGACCACCAACACCACCACCACCACCACTCGAGTTGCTAATGCGATGAGCATTGTGAACGGTGCCCTCCGAGTGCCGTCGCGAGCATTTTGTGCGGCTAACTGTGGCTGTGGTCATGGGCGCCGGATCGCTGGTCTCCTTGCGATGGTGATGGTGGTGCATGGTGCTGGGCGGTGCCGAGGATGTGGCCGTCACCTCGGCATGCCCCCCCGCCATTGTGTTGCTGTTGGTACGCCGGCGCGAGGAATGTGGCGAACTTGGCGTGCTATGGCTCATCTGCCTGTATGCCCTTATGTTCGGATGTTGTAAAACTCCAGCTGCAGCGCTGGGCAAATCGATGCAACTGGCTGTTGCCGTCGGCAGACTGGGTGCACTGCATACAACGGCGCCATTTACCACAGCCTGCTGCTCCTCGCCACAAACAATGGAAACGCGTCGCGCCTTCCGCTTGGCCGTCTCATCATCCTGCTGACAACAGAAAAGTAAATATTTGAACAAGTATGATGAAAAGGAAATTCAACAAAAATTTTATTTTTATTTTAATTAACTGGCAAATTGTTTCTATAGAAAATAATTGTCGAATTTTTGGTCGATTTGAAAGGCGGGCTATTTGGAAAGGTAATTAAGTTTTCATATGCTCATTTAAGTGTTTTAATCTATATAATATAGTCCTATCCGACTGCATCCAATATGTGCATTTAAACCAAAAAGACAATCGAATTAATTTGTATTTCAAATTAGCTATTGATGCTGTCTGTCTGATGGATAAACTTAATGGATTTTGTAGGTAGATTCGAATTAGAAATCATGTTTTGCTGATTATTAAATTTTACTTATTTTATAATGATTTTATTCAGCTCATTGGATAATTATATCCCGAGTAGAAATGAAACTACAAAATAATGATTATGTTTGAATATGCACAAAACCAATAAATCAAAAACTCAGTGGGGATAAGCAAAGATTACCCAAATAGAAATCAACCGAAACAATATGATTATTTATGGGGCTTTTCTGTATACAAATTGAATAAACAATAAATAAGAAAAATGGTTCCCACCTCATTGACCCCCAGAGGATCAGCGTCGTCGGCGGCTGGTTCACTGCCACCGGTGCACTCCACGTCCAGGGATCTCGTCAGCTGCGATGGTGTGGAGCGAAATATGGCTCGTTTGGCTGCCGCCGCTGAGGCGAGTGATTTGTACAGGTGGCTCTTGTTTGGAGAGAGTCCAGCTGGTGGTGCTGGTGGTGGCTCTGTGGGCTGGGCTGGACGGCGTGCTGGTGGCAATGGTGGCGGCGGCTTGGCAGGAAAACTGGGCTTAACGCCAATTGGCGGCTTCTGGCCCGACGGTGACTGCTGCCCAGCGACCGTCTGATTGATCTGCTCGAAGCCCAGATAGGTGCACTTCTCCGGGAACGGAGCCATGGGATCGGGCATGTGTGGCGCCGGACTGTCCGTGTGCTCGCGTTCCAAAGAACGCGTGCGACTTGACAGCTTGTGACTGCCAATGGAATCAGAGGTGCTACTAGCAACAGTATTTGCTGTCCCAGTGGTGGCTGTTCCATTCGAAGTGGCTGGATTTGTGCCGTCATACTGCAGATAGAGATTCATCTCGGAGCGATAGGGTTTCTTGGTGCTGTCCTTGTTGTTATTCGATATTAGGTTATCGCGTGATTTACTCTTCTCCAATTGTATGGCCAAAATATCCTCCGAAATGGTTTCTATGTCGTTTAGTATTGACTCCAAATTCACTGAATCCGTCTGGGGACAAAACAAAAGTTTTGAATTAAAAAAGTTATGCAAATAAATTAAGTCTAACATTTTAATTAAAGTAATTAATTTGGGGTTATTTAAGGATACTTTAGGACATTTTGAAAACAAATATCTTTAAGTGAATCTAACAAGTTTATATAATAACTAAACGGAATAATTATTCACGCTGATCTGATTTTTTTTACATATATATTTTTAAAGTATAAATTGGGGAAACTATGGAAAATATTTATAGAACAAAAATTATAATGAAAGTATGCTAGCTAGACATTTAGAGAATGAGGGTGTATAATCTTTAATGAATACAAACATATTTCGCAACTTCTTTAATTATAAATTACACTTCCGATTAAGAACGTTTGTTTTTGTTTTATTCTACAGATCTAAGCTAAAAGAACACGGAAAGAATCATTATAAATGATATACATAAGTAGAAAAATTACAAAACTTCTGTATTTATTTTTTTTTTTTTGATTTTCTGAAACACAACTCGAACTAAGTCAAAAAATAATAAATTCTAGAAACGATGAAACGTGGGGGATTCTCAAGCCGGATGATTGACTGCTGTTGATGATCCGTTTGCAGATCATCCCCTCACCTGACTGCCAATATCCACGATGCTCGTGGCGGAAACTGCGGCAGACGGCTTACAGCCACCTGCAGCAGAGTGGGTCAGATTTGTGGCCATCCGCAGTGGCGATGTGGTTGTCTTTGTGGTGTTCGTCGTGACGGTCATCACGGGCTGTGTAAGAGCTGTCGCAGATTTGCAGCTGCTGTGGCAGCCTTTTTGTGCGGTCGCGTAGACTGGCTCCGTGGAGCCACGGGACAGGGGCAGCGGAGATGGGGGCGCCGATGATGCTGATCGGACAGCTGAAGCAGCAGCAGCGGCAAGCGCAGCAGCATATATATCAACCACACTGCCGGCACAGGCATTCACCTCAGCACCACCAATGCCCAGGCCGACAGCAGCCGCCACATTCACCACCGCCCGATGCAGGGAGCAATGCTGTTGATGCTGCACGGGTGGCGGTGGCGAGAGAGAGGCATGCTGCTGCTGGCCATGTCGGTGCTGGTGGTGCTGCTGGTGATGGTGGTGCGCCTGGCAATGGGAGCGCGAACGATGACGCGGACTTACTTGTGGTGAGATCTTCGTGCCGGGACGCTGATAAGGTGTCGCCAGCGCATTATTTACAAAAATGTCAGGGGGCTCGCGCAACGGAGCTGAAGTCTCCAGCGGCGGCGGTGGCGAGCCTGGCGGCAGTGTGTCCTGACCCCGATTGGCCAGCTCCGTGTTGAGCTTGAGACGAGGCTTCATCGGAGCAAAGAAGTGCTTGGGGCTGTTGAGCCCTTGTTGCGTTGTGTTTGTGGTTATGGCTATGGTCTCAATGATGCCGCCGGGTGCCGGCGACGCGGGCACATTCAGTGCTATCCTCGGCACCGACTGCATCGTGCCTGTGGGCACAAAGGTGGTCAATGGCTGCGGGGGAGGGGAGCGCGCTGGCGACGATGTATTGGAGTATTTGAGCTGCGAGAACGGTGACTGCAGATTGTAATCCCAGCCATTTGTATGCTTCATCGTCTTGCCGGTGCTCGTGCTCGAGCTGGTGCCCAGTTCGGGTGTTGGTGTTAAAACTGTAATTCGAAAGAGACATCATTCAAAATAAGTAGGAGTATTATAATATTGAGTAGATATATATATATATATATGCATATATATTCGTAACTTATTAGCTAATAAGATAATAACAAAAATATAATATTCATGTTCTAATGTACGATTTTTAGTTGCTAATATAAAAATTGAAAGTAATAATTATTTTATATTTTCCTGATGGGATAGAGATATTGATCAATAGTTCTTATATATATATACTTTGTGAAGTTGAGGTTGTCTGCTATCTGCTAGAATAGTTTATTCAATTTATTGATATCATTTTACCCATTTTCTAAGAGTGCATAACATTAAAGACACGGGTTGAAAATCTGTATTCTATGTTTGATAGCTTGATTGATTTTTACCGAAAGGGAAGAAAAAATATATATATATAATATATATATATACATATATATTATACATAAATATATAAATAAATAAATAAATATAAATATATTATATATAATATATTTAGTTGCATGCTCTTATGGAATCTGAGGTCGACAATGATATGACAACTAGGCAAACAGTGTGAAGTTTCTATATTGACTTTGCTATTCATACAGATCAATTTACTTATATGTATATGTACATATATATACTTATACTTTATTTTATGGAGTTGAAGTTGACTGCTCTCCATTTAATTAGTGTACTCAATTTATTGATACTATGTTATCCACTTTATATGCGTAATTAATTATGTAATTAGCCGTGGCCAGCTTACCCTGATTATGTGCTATGTGCTGCGCCAGAATGTTCTCAAAGTAGGACAGCGGCGGCACCATTGCCTGCAAGTCGTTCAGCTGATTGGCCACTAGCTCGATAGGCGTCAGAGGAGTTAGTGGACCCACCAGGCTGGGCAGTGTGGTCTGCGATCCATTGAAATCGGGCACACAAATCATCAGTTGATGATCCGGGTGCTGTGACACCATCATTTCCGGATTGCTAAGCGTCTCCTCCGACACCACAGACAGATGGTCAAAGTGCATTGGCTGGTTATCCGGCTTCGCTGCTGGATTGCATTCCAGAGCCTTGGCATTGGACTCCTCTGGTGGCAGCAGCTGTTTGATTGATGCACACGAGCCACTCTCCTGGCAGCACTCATCGCTGCACTGGCCATCGTCCTCGCAGCGACAGGTATCACAAGAGTCAGAGTCCTGGCGAGTGGGTTAAAGAGTGGATACTATTGAGTATGGAAATATTTTTGGGGTGCTCTTGGTGCTTACTCACATCACTGTTTCCATCACAACCTGCGCTGGCTCTGCCGCCACCGCTGCAACGACGCCCGCTGCCCCCGCTGCTGCGACAGCCACCGAACTCGGGTTCGCTCAGCTTCGCCTTGAAGCGCTTGTTGAGCCGGTCGCATTCGTCACGGAGTGTCCAAATCTCGCGACGCAGATGCTCATTTTCACGCCTCAAACGTTTAATATCCGATTGACCTGCAGGTGTAAAGAAATCAATTATAAATTAATCAATAAATACTTGCAGTAAAACGTTTTGCGAATTCAGCCAAAAATAAGTGATTTTTATGGATTTTAACATAAAATCAAAATTCCTTTGGCTTATTTCGAGATTATCACTTGGCATTATATTGCTTATACTTTAATCTTTGTTCTAAGCACATAGAAACAGTGAAACAGCTGGTCACCTTAAATCTTAATGTTTACATTAGCTTATCCTATGGCTCTCCAATGATTGTTTTCATTATATATACAAATATATATATATTGCCACTTTTTTGGCTAGTCGTATCTATAATTTTTGTGTTTTTTTCTTAACATTTGCGTTTTGCGCATATCTTTCCCAGTTCTAATGTCTTTTTAATTGGATTTCTTATGTTTTAGTTTAAGATTAATGCGTTTCCTGTTTACGGCATTTATTTTCTTTCCTGTCGCACTTAATTAAAACGGAGGATTTTGTAAATGAATGTGTTGATTGGTAATTACCTCGCTCTACTTCCGCATTTATATTGATTGTGCGCAACCTGAGCTCTTCATTTTCGTATATCATGCCACGTGATGACTTTCTGTCCAATCTGTAAATATATATAAAAAGAAGTCTTAGAAATGTTTCCAACTGATAACATTTTAATAAATATATATATATATGTATATGTATTTATTGCCTTTGATCAGTCAGGGGTTGCCATTGTGAACGCATGCCAATCAGCATTCCGAATCTATGTTATTCAGTCGAATGTCTATATGAAATATATATCTGATCGAAAGTTAGATGATGCCTCACCGACCGCTGTAGGTCAACTGAATAGGGTAGCTCCAGTTCTGCTACCCAATTAATAGGCATTTAGCTGGGTCTGTATTCGCAGCCTTTCAACACTCGCCGAACATAAATAAATAATTTAAACGCGACGTAGTCAAATAAATGTATACCACTGATTTTTTTGCTTGGAGAGCGCTACGTTTAAGACCAGCATTCCAAGACTCTGTAGGTGATATGCCTCAACTGTCTACCAGAAGAAGAAAAGAAAAGCGCAAACAAACTATAAATTACATTGACTTCGAAAACATAAAAAACGTTTCTTTCTACCAAGTGCTTTCATGTCGAATACATATATACTTTAGCAATACCTATGTATATATACTCAGCAATCATTACTTGAGGAGTATATTGCCATTGGCTTCTCTGCTTGATGGTGGTTATTTGTCCAGTCACATTAAATCAATTAGAAGCTATGCACAAATCCCAAATGATCCATAAAAAGCCTCTGCAAATTTTTCCATAACTTACGCTTTTTTATGAATTTCAAAAAATATGCGCGTGAATTTATTTTTGACACCGCTGTCTGAATATATTTGAAAAACTGCCGACCTGTTGGACTAAATGCGATTGAGCTAAGAATGCTGATACCCTGTAGCCATGTTCCCCAAAGGGTACCTATGCGCAAGCTAATTAACGCCATATTGCGGAATTGGTTTATTATTATAATATTTCCATATTTTCTTACTCATCTTTAAAATGAGTGTGTTCAAAATTGTTTACATTGAACAAACATTGATTTTGAAATATAAGGTAAATGAGAAACATATTTAAATTCATTTTATTATAGTATTTGGTAGTCCATCATTAGATCTGTAATTTTGTAGTTTGTTCGGTATTTTCGGCCAATTTATGAAAATAAATAAGACGTAAACCATAATTTCGAAATAAATAAGTGAAACACTTTCGGCAATAAGGCACTTGAAATACCTTATCCGAGCTGGAATACTCTTTACAAGTAATGTACAAATATGTTTAATTTAAATAAAATTCCTTTTTTTAAAGGAATATTAGTTTAAGAATCAAATCATCTATAAAATCGATTTTGAATACTTCGTCTTTAATTCATTATCTGCTTATAGCACAATATATTTGAAACAACTCAAACATTCAAAATATCAACTCAGTATTATTAATGGCAAAGCTTGTTCGTTCAATTTCGTTCCGGAACCACGACGATGCAGCCCTGTTTCTGAGTGTCTATTTTTAACGCACGAGAGGACGAGAGAACGAGAGAATGAGAGAACGAGAGAACGAGAGCAACGGTTGAATGCATGAGCGAATCTTGTGAGTAGACAATTGAACCGATAAACTTATGATCGATAGAAAGCGAAATGTGTGGCAGATTTATTCACAAAATGCGATGTTGATATTTAGATGAGGAGAGCGAGGAAGATGTGAAAACAAACGCCTGCAATGATATGCTTGAGTTGTGGATAAACATTGTGTAGAACGTGTAAATTTGCACAATGTACATGACTCGATGATAAATAATAAACTTTATTTTTGGATTCTAAATGTGGTATGAAATGTTTATTTTACGAGCGCACAAGTGAATGGATATTGGAAATTTTTAATGACTTTTAATCGATATAAGGCACGAATTCCAGATGTTCGCTATCAAAACGGAGTGTATACAAATTACAAAATGCGAGTAGAAAATCCTATAGAACTATGTCAATTGCTTACTTTCCCTTCTCAGAGCGCTTGTTACTCTTGCGACCATGGCGATCATTCTGTATTCGGGTATTTTTCGCGCTTTTCATTTAATACACAAAAATATTTCACAAATTAATCAAACTGTGACACAAATTAGTTGGGAATGAGGTCGCATCCCAAAACACACATAAGTCCATAGGAGACGCGTGTTTAACTTTAGCCCAAATTAATTAGCTAAAATTGTTCTTTGTTGTTAAACATTTTAACACACACAAATTGGCTTTAAGCCGTATGAAAAATTAGATAACAAGAAAATTCAACGCCACGAAGACAGAAAAATGTTTTTCGTATTGCAATACCGCACGATTCGACTATGAACAGAAAACTGACAGTTGGGCGAGATCAGTTTTGGCCAAAAACAAACGACTACAACAACAGAACAAAAGCAACAAACGAACGCCAACGACTGGCATTGAATGCCGCCAAGAGCAACATGCTCTGCCCCTGACGGCCACTGGTTCAATTTTTAATAAAAACTAAATTAAAAAAAAAAAAAAAAAACTACAATACAATGAAAAGTTTGTTGAAGCAAATGCGGCGTCGGGTGAATCTTAAAGGCACTACAACAAATCATCGTTCTCAATGAAATGCGCGCATTTTGCTCCGAGATTAAATATGAAAAGAAAAACCCAAGAGTAAATAAAATAATGCCGACCGATTAATCAATACTCTCACTAAGCCATGTCTAAGCATGTGTGGGCAAACTAGGTGCCTAATTAAATGATCTCATATTACTTAAAAACAGTAATTTCACATTATTTGTAAATTACTTTCAAATCTTTTCTGAGTTTTTCTCGTTTTATTTTCAGCATGTTAACTTAAGGACAAAGCCTAAGTGGTTTCAGCTTATAGGGTATGCAAAAGAGATTAAAAGTCAGAATTTGAACTTTTAATGTAGCCAAAAAATAAGCGAATTTTGAACAAAAAAAAGCTTTTACGATCATGTTAAATATACAATCTGACGTATATATTTGTATACACACACACACACATATGAATATCATTATAAATGTGTAATAAACAATGCTGAATACTCAATAAATATTTATTCCACTTCCTTAATTTGATGTGGGTGGAAACAAATAAAAATAAATTTATTTTTATTTTTATGAAGCAATCTTCTGATCGTTATTTTATTTCTATTTAAGGATTGCTTTTCAATTATTTAATATTATAGTAAAAATGTATTTTTGAAAATTTGAATTTATTTATGAATCCTGTTATTTCAAACAAGAATTTCAATTGGCTGTTTAATTATTTTTGCTGTTTGCAAACACAAAAAAAAACATACGAAATTTATTCAGCCCATTAATTTTATTGGGTGCACATTTTGGCTTATGGCTGAAAGTGTTTTTTGTAGTTTACAATTTGATTATCGGAAGCAAGCCAACAAAAATGCATTTATTTGAACAATAAGCAGCAGATAATATAAATTACCAGCTGCACCGCAATTTCAATTAATTTTACAGCTCAGCTACTGAGTTTAAATAAAATAACCTTGCTAATTGTTAAACTATTTTTTACACACAGATACAATGTGCGTAGGCCACTGATGAGCTGGGTGGCATGCGAAATATACAAAAATAAGTATCACAAATGTGTCATGGCACTGACAGTGGCTATAAGTGGTGCAAAATAAAAGTATCTGAAACGCCAACACAACAACCGACGCAACCACTAATTAAACTTATTTATAGGCGAACATGCAAGTTCGACTGATTTACCCAATTATGTGTAAGCTCTGATCATATACATAGATGCTTCACATTTGAGATACTTTGAACATCATTTAAAAAGTATCTATGTAAACAAGATACAGATGCATTCAACAGCAAGCGTGGGACGTCTAAAATAAACAATCCATTCAAGTGCCACAGCTATCGATCTTTTCACCTACATCTATCAATAGAATTTCTTTTGGAAGGTCAACAACTTTTCTTTCCCTATTATTTACTCCTGGCACCTGCATTATGAACTGTACAACATTGGAATGCTGCCAAATTACTCGTTTTTTCTGCTCATTTTCGAATACTTACTAGTTGGCCCTCGACACATTTATTACACTTTTTCAAATGGTTCACAGGGCCGGCCATAAATAATACTTTCACATTTATTTGCTTATGCAAATGTGTGAAATTAAATTATTTATAAGCCATTAAAAAATTAGCAGAGGTTATGCCAGCCAATTAATATTAGACAACAAAGAAGGTATATATATATATTTATATATGTGTTTTGTATTATTATTTTATATATATTTTTTTTTTTTCAGAAGTTTGTGCCAAATTAAAGCTGTCGTCGCATGTCATTTGTCGTCTCGTTGTGGCTATTGTTTACTTTGACATTCATTTGACGTCGACAGTTTAATCTTAGATGATTATATTAATATTTGTTTAGATGCCGTTGAACTGTTTCTTTAAGAAATTTTGCACATTTCTTAACGCATATTAAGAAGATGCCTTCCATTAAAAGAGTAATAAAATCGATTACCCAGATAACAATAAAAAGATAATGATTTGGTATATTTGGTATATTTCTTAAGTAAGTTTCGATATGTGTTGAATGTGCACACCTAAGATATGCTTTTGACAACCAAAAAAATTCTGAAATAAACCATATTTTGAAAAGCTGATCAACTTGTATAAGAAAATTTAAACTAATTCAAGTTCTATTTAAAATATAAGAGATCCATACTAAATCCACTGCGCATGATCGTTAAGAAAAGCTTTTGAGCTTTTTTTGGTTTCATAGCTTTCATTCTCTGCTAATTCTGCTCAGTGTTCCCACTGATTGAAAGCTTTTGTTAACACTGATCTGCGCACAGTTGGCAATTCGAAATCGATTTTTATCACAAATTGTTTTTCGATTGATGTAAATGTTTAGTTTTATATACTTAGTGTTAGGTTGAGTTACCTTGTGTTTAGCTTATAGTGTGCATGGCGTCTTCGTTCTCGGAGCATAGTCGTGCGTTAGTTTTCCGCATATGAAAGTAAAACCAGCAAACAAAAAAGGCAAAAAGACACATAAAGTAAAAAGGAAGGGGAAAAACGAACGAAAGCAAAACAAAATGTACGAAGAAAATAAAAAACACAACACAAAAAACAAAAGAATAATAGAATTGAGAGAATTATTTCGGTTGTTGTAAATGTGTTTTTGAGTGTTTCGCTTTTCCTGCAATACAAAATATTCTCAAACTTTGTTTATAAATACTCGAGGGCATGTTTATTTAGATAGAATTAAAGTGAAAGTGTAACTTAAAGTTGAATATTGGCCAAAACAAAACAAAATTGAGTGCACTGAATGAATGTCGGAGATAAATATATGTTATGTGAAATGTGTAGTTATTGCAGGACATCGTCTGCACTTTAACGACCCACAAAACTTTCGAGACACACGCACACACACACACACACACACACACATATTACACAGATAGACAGATAAAGGCTTATGTGTGGCAAATTAATGACTACTTTAATATCTTGATGTTCAATGACATTCTACATTTTCTCTAGGACCTGTCTGCCTCACACACAATGGCCAAGTGACAGCATAAAGATATGCACATACATGTATATAAGTATTCATATTCACGAAAGTGTGCTCTCCTTCGAACTACACACATCGAGCGGGCTGAACAGACACAGCACAAAGGCATTGTCGAACAGGGCCTCAGACCTACAACAATACGGGGCGGAGTACAACACGCAGCAGGGCGACAGCTTGCTGCTTGGGGCGGTGCGGGGCGGGGATTGGCATTTTATTCAAAGGGTTCAAGCAGCATTATCTATCAGGGCAATTGATTTATCGATCAGGTTGTCAAGTGCTTGTTCTCAACATTCATCATATTTAAATGCGTTACAATCGAAAACTGGCTTCTGAGAGTCCCCAAAAGTCCCAAAGGCTTGCAATAGACCATGACAACTAACTCAACTGGTTTCGCAGTAAGACAAACATATTTGCATTAAGCAGATTATTTTCGCCAGACGAATCAGTAATTTATTGAAGCCGCAAAGTAAGCATTTTTTAAGGTTAAAGGTTAAGGTAGAGGTTAACAATCAAGGTAACATCATTCGACGGTTCAGCGATGAATGCAAATTAATTATTCTTGGAAAACAGCCGACTTTTGAAGAAAAAGTGTAAATAAAATAAAAAGAAAAAACAAAACAATAAAATAAAAATAAATGAAATTTAACAGAGAATCTGGTAGTCGAGTGCAAACGAGAAATTTATGTTTATTTATTTATAACTTACTCCGAATCGTAATAAGAACTCATAAATAAAAACACGCGTTTTCTTAATTAAATGCTATTTCCGTGGCCTTTCGGATTCGAAGATCAATTAGCAGGCAGTAGGCGAAAACGATTTCGGTCGATTTATGAAGAATTCGACTTATTACTTGGACACTTGCGCATGCTCCACATATTTGAAATATTTTAAAGTGGATCATAAACGGAATTTTAAAAATACATTTGTACGCAGACACAAAAATAAGTGTGGCAGACGACGACCGCTCCAAACGCAAAGGAGACACGTTGACAAAGATACAGATGCGAAATGCAAATGCAGATAAAGATACAGAGACAGGCACAGATACACACAGAGAGAATGAGTGGTGCAGAGAGAGGGGCACAGGTTAAGCGCGCACGGAATGGGAGTCGGATACGTTGTGGCCTGGCAGGCACGCGACTGCTAACTGCACCACTGTGCCCGGGGCAACCACTTCGCCGCCTCATGCCGCATGCCTCACGGTTGAAATATTTCGTTGTTTATGTTTTTGTGTTTTCATGTTAAATAATTGCGTATAGATTTTATTTGTTGTTGTTAGGCCTCGCACACAAACGTAGATATTGATATTAGTGGAGTGGTGGTGGTGGTGGGTTGCGACTGGGGCAGACGTTGCATACGGCATGCCAATTCAGTGAGTGAATGTGCGTGAGCTTCCAAGTCCAAATTTACATCCCTCAGTTAGACAAACTACAAATTGAGAGCAAAAGCAATTCACAAAAAAAATACAAACAGCAATTTTTTGTGTGCGTGGCCAAAATGCATAGCCGAAATCCAAGCAAAAACGAAAAAAAAAAACTTGTTGGTTTTTCTGATTTTCCATTTGCCTGTTGCCCGCTGCAGTTGGCCTTTATGGGGCAGTCTCTCTCACTCTCCCTCTCTCTTTTTCTCTATTTTGACTCGTACACACATAATTTTTTGCGACTGTTTTTTATGCCAAACTTGAGAAAAAGTTGTTGCATCTCATAAATACTCATAGAGAACACTCAAAGGGACGGATTTCACTTTAGTTTTTCATATGTCTACTTTTCAGTTTTTAACAGGCAATGACTTTTATAATACCAAGTCTTGGAGAGGTGCGAAAGAAGCAGGGGGGACCGTGTTGCCAGAATCTTTTGAATCTCTTCTGCGATACAATAATTAATTTTATGGGTTTTTGACAACTGCTGCATGGATACAGGCACTGGATTATAGCTACACATATATAATCCATTTTATGATCAAACTCAAAATCTTCAGCGATTATTAATATGTTACTGATTTGATGATCCTCAAAACTAGAAAGAGAAAATTAAAACATTTAAATGGAAATTAGTACTTGGAAAGTTTTTGTAATTTCTGATTTATAGAACTCATCATTATAAAAATAATCTATGATAACTATTTGTACTCCAGACAATCCCAGCTGCTTTATTTGTTAAACTTTCTAAAATAAAAATATTTAATTAATTCATGTTTCCTTCCTTGTTATGTTAACGTTTTAAAATGAAGCTGACCCATTTTGAATTACTTTTTATAGTTCCGGCATTAAGATTTTTAGCTTGTATACAAAGTATAATCAAAAACAAGATTCAAACTGAATGCATCGAGTTTTGAATGTGATGCTTATTTTGATAAAGAATTTTAATGCTTCACATGAATTCTGAAATGTTTTCAAAATAGTCGCTCATTGGCGCAACGCCTTTATTTATTTGAAATGTCTCAGAGTTCCAACTAAATTATATGCTTGCCAAACAAACTGATCTGTTGATATTGTGCGGCTATCCAACTGTGGACACATCTCTGCCAGAAAGGTGAGTGCTAAGATCAGCCCGAATCTATTTTGGCAACGCACTCACACGGAAATCACTGAGTCAGCTGCAATGTTGGCCAACATTCCAGTTGGCCGCCAAAATGTGCAGCGAGAGCTACATATGTGTGTAAACAATAAGTGTACATTTGGTCCGCCATATGTGTACAAATTGGCTAAATGATATTTACAAGTACGGATAACACTTGCTTGGCCTTTGCTGCTGCCGCTGCCTTTATTCATTCATCGAGCTGTTTTGTAAATAATTTCCGAAAATAAAAACAATGCGTCACACGGTTGAGCAGTGCTAATTGAAACGATCCAACTGAAACCCATTAAAGTCAGCCACAACAAGGTATTTTTTCGGGTTGCCCATCTTGAAATACCCTTTATTTGAAATTTGCTCTTTTATCTGTGCAATTTTCATTTTATGTTTATTAAAGCAGAATATCAACAAAAAATACTTTTTAATTATCCACATTTAACTTTGTTCTTTAATTATTTGCTTAATCCTTGTTTATTTGTAATCAAGTCAAAAGTATCAAGACCTCAAATATTATATACAAAAATTGAAAGAGTTAAATTCTTGATTGTTGTGCACTCCACCCTTATCGTGACATGCTTAACCACAAAATCAATATACCCAGCGCATATATGGAGGAGGTATAAGGACGCAGCGGGATATTGCTTGGTTCAATCAATGTTCTTTAATCATCATTGTAGCTGTGGGTCGGTGATCTAGGTAGCGGAAGCAATATCAATTTCATTACCAAAAAATTAGCGTAGCACAGTTCGACTGGGTCATAAAATCATGTGCGAAAGCAAAGTTTTCTTTTTTCTTTTGTTCTATTTGGGAAAAATCAACAGATAAAAATGAGGAAAACTTCCGTGGGTTCAATGTTCCGATGATGCTTTTAATGAGCGCAAATGAAATGCAAATAATTATATTTCAAGCGTTTCCAATTCCAATTTCATTCGCAGCTAATTGTACTGCCTAAATGAATATACCTTCTGGTGCTTACGCGAATAAATATGTTCTCATGCAGTGCAGCTGCTCGATATACTTTAGGATTAATTATATTCGCGTTATAAACAACTGATCCATACGACAATTCGGAACAAAACCAAGAATATTGTATTGTCCATTCAAATTGAAAATATTCAATTTAATGCGATGGACAATCGCAAAAGTCGAGGTCGTCATTTAATTAACCGCATAATAAATTCATTAAAACATTGTGTGGCCGAAACTAGTAAAATTCATGTTTATACGATTTCAAGTTGATTTTACGGCCTAATTGAAATAAATCTCATACTTTTAGTAAACTGCTTTTAAGCAATTGATGTTTCAGGCACGAAAAAAAAACAACTGACCCAAATATAGATTAGGCATTTAGTAGAGGGAAAAGGCCCAACAAATTCATAACTTGTAATTTATTTGTTTAACTTCTCCGCAACATCATCAAAAACTGACTAACATTTTGAATTTTCTTTTTTTTTTGAGTATATGTTTTATTTGTCCATAAATCAATATAAATGACAAATAAATTAAGAAGCTACTCGGAATGCAGAAGATACGATTTCTC
This sequence comes from Drosophila seclusa, assembly GCA_035043575.1. NCBI lineage: Eukaryota > Metazoa > Arthropoda > Insecta > Diptera > Drosophilidae > Drosophila > Drosophila seclusa. The sequence goes on from JAWNMX010000724.1 coordinate 64,157, forward strand.
AATAAGTGAATATAAAAGTCAAAAAAATGAAAAGGCTGCTTAAAATACGCAAGATGCAATGAATTTTCAAATCAAGTGTCTTTAAAAGTCTAACAAGAAAATGCTTTTAAGAAACTCCCAAATTACTGAACTATGCCAAGTGGTTTGTGGTAAATATTTGAAATAAATGTGGTTTTTGACCAATATTCAATGTGCGCTTACACTTCATGGACTTTAATCTAAACTCGAGTAAGTTGTGCTTTAAATGTAGTTTGATTGTGTATGTATGTATTTGTATGAGTGTGTGTGTGTGTTGGTGTGTAACTATGTTGCAACCTACTTGCTTTTGTTGGCGATGAGCTTTGCGTTGATTTCCGCTGATTGCTGTCACTGTTGTCGCCGTTGCTGCCGCTGGCGCGTCCGCTAATTAAATTGTCATCCAAAGAAATGCCGTCGAGCCAATGCATGACATTATTTCAACTAGTTGTACACACACACACACACACACAGTAACAGATATAGAAAAAAGAGGGATATAGATACAGATGTAGACAGGTAAATCACATTTCAATGGTGCACAATTGATAAGTTGTGAACGTTGACACTTCTTGACATTCCGCACAGACACATTTTCCTTGACTTTTCCATATGCTTGACGCGACGACAATAATAACTGAATTTCGATTTCACAGCAACAAGTCGTGTCGCGTTAGCTTTTCCTTTTCCTTTCCCTTAATTCTTTTCTTTTTCTTCTTTTTTCTTTTTACTTTGCTTTTTGCATTGACTTACAGCGTCGTTCTTCACGTATTCACTTTAGCTGGGCTTTCAACACGTATTCGCACCGTGTGCCCGCATAATTAGCACATTGCACTCTTAACACATTTGCGGCACTTTTTGTTTTTGTTTTTTTTTGTAGCTGTTGTTGTTGTTGTTGTTGTTGTTGTTGTTGAGTTGGTTTATTGAGGCGTAGCGCACACGCAATTTATGACTTATTTCCAGTGATTGCTGCAAATTGTAAACTGCATTTCGATTAAAACCAAATATTTGTACAGCTAAACGAGGCGCAGCAAACAACGACAACAATACGTGACGCGATTTTCGATAATTCCTATCGATCTGGTGTTATTCTTTTTGTACGTATTTGCCTGCGACTTGTTGTTGGCCCACTGGCTAACCGGCTGCTTCTGCCACCGTCTCTGACTGACACGCCGGACGCTGACCGGCCAGTGGCTGCTACTGCGACTGCGGCTGTCTTTGTGGCTGTGGCAGTGTCTGTGTCTGTGGAGCATTTCCAATCGTTTCGCACGTTATTGTTTCCATTGTGTTCGATATTTGTGTTTTCTTGTACTTTTGTTATTCCTACACACACACACACACACGCACACGCACACACACACTCGCACGCATTTGTACAAGTTTGCCTCAATTTATTGTACCTTTTTTTGTGTTTATTTTATACACGTTCAAAATGTTTTCTAGTTTTACGCTTTGCCTCGTAACTCCCTCCATTGGCCCTGCCTTCTTAGTGGTGGAGCCAAAAGGCCGACAAGCCCGCAGACAATTCACGTTGCTTCTAGCCAATTTCCTTTTAGACATGTCGGGACATAAACATAAGTATTAGCATTGCTGCCAAAGCATTTGATGAGCGGAACTTTGGTCCACAGCCCACTTATTTTTTCATCTCTAGAAATTTCTCATAATTGCAATTTATTTCAAGAATAACTCGAACCTGTTTGATTTCACATTTTGTTTGGCTCTGGGCATTATTCATACGGCTGTTAAATATTTTCACTAATAACAAACAAATTGGTTCGCTATAGTTATTTATGCAACAGCCATAAATAAGTATAATGCCGAATCGATAATCTCGACTGCTTTGATATTTACCATATCTGATTTAGGACTGATCGTTAAAAACCAATTTCAATTGCTCAATTTTATTTCGCACTTCATATTTTGCAATCGCTGCGAATGGAAGCCAAATGGAAAAGTTCAACATAATAAATAAGTTAAATTAACGAAAATCTCGATATTAATGGAAAAACAATTTCGACTGCGATTTCGATTGCGATTACGATTGCCTAACGCCAATCTAACATCAAATTTTAAATGAAAACATTATAAACGAATAATTTATGACACAAATAACACAAATAATTCGTTGCAAGAATATTGGATATTTTTTTTAGCTGTACTAACAAGAATGTTGTAGTCGTGTGAGCTCGACCACGATATACCCTAAACTATTAGCTTGATTACCAAAACTGTCTGCGCTTCGAAATGATATCAATATGATAATGGCGTCTATAACTTGGGTGTTTCTTATTCCATATTGATGAAATATTTCCAGTAGATCAATAACATAAAAATTTTGTTTTGTAGATGCTTCTGAAGGAAACAAACCAGGTCTTACAAGTAAATTAGATAAACTCAAAATTTCATTTGCTGCAATCTGAATACAGGGTATCTGCTAAACGAGCACACTCTGCATCTAAATTTTGAACTGACAATTAAGAGAAAAAAAATATGTTTTGCTTTAGATAATATTATCAATATGGGAATATCATTTAGTATGCCATAAATTATGAAATTAGTGACAGTGAAAAAAGAGTTGAAGATAATTAATGCATTTTGACTTAATTATTCGCTGTGGCAAGGCAATTAAATTGATGGCCTGTAAGATTGCACATACATATATTAATAATTATTTCAGTCCCGTAGTGTACATATGTATATTGTATATATATTTATATATGGGGGATGCCCCAAAACCACTATGCGCTAATGGCAGCATAATGCGAGGTGACAGCTTGTGACTTGTGACAGTGATTGAAAAACCATTTTTGTAACTTAAAACCAATTGTTAATAAAGCGCACAATAAGTTCCAATGGTTCAACAGGCGTCAAGTTAATTTGTATAAATATGTTTTTTGTTTAATGTTTAAATTTGGATAGACACGCACACACACACACACACACACACTCAGCAGATTTGCATGGCCTTCGAGGGGCATTTGAAACATGTTTTGTGTGTCAGAAAATGATTTGAAATACGTTTGGCATTAAAGTCGCAAATTGATTTATTACACAACAACAGAGACGTCACTCGGGCCAACTGGGGCTGACTGCACTCTCGCTGCGACGTCAATTGGCCAACAACTGCACTTGGCAAAAACGAATTTTTGCATATTGCAATATTGAAATGATTAACGTTGCTCGCAATTTGCTGGCGCTCGCAAAAAAATATTTGTGTTGGCGTCCCATTGCTTATTTACATTTCAATCAAGAACAACAAAAACAGTATCAGCAAAAACAACACGCACTCTGTCCAGCTATAGCGCAGGCCTATCTATACATGCATGTATATCATGTGTATCCAATCTGTCAGCATCGATCGCGCCACGCGGCGTATGAGCGATTTTCTCGACTACAACAATTTGGGGCATTCGACGCGTCCGCCGCGTTTGAAAGACCGACTTATTCTGCAGCTAACTGCATTTGCCACAGCGCAGCGCTCCAAACAGCTGTCTTCCAGGCAGCCTCATGTGAGCGTGTGTGTGTGCGTATGTGTGTGTGCGGGTGTGCGTAGGCCGTAAATGAGGCGAGACAACGCAGACAAAATGAGTCGAAGTGGGTGCGAGGCGTTGCCAGTGCGTTCCCTTCTATTCCGCTCTGTTCCATTGCATTCTATTTTGTTTTAGTCTGTGGCCCTTTGCCCCCTCCCCCCACCACCCCCCTGTTGTATTGTATGGTTGTTGTTGGAAATTTAAAAGAATCAAAGGCAACAGCAAAGAACGAAATTAAGTATTTAGTTGTCTCCGTGCATATACACAGACTATATATATGTAGATAGTATCTATCGCAGCTAGACATTCATTCTGCCTCATGCATCTAAACGGGCTCTTTACAGGCGGAGCAGGGGGTGCAGGTGGGGGGGCAACAAGCGCGTGCAGGCGCTCATTGGCAATACTTAAGTTCACTTGGCCCTAGAGTGAACCGAAAACTCGACAAACCAAGCAAATTCATTTGATATTTGCAATACACAAACATAAAGAAGAGTTTTAGAGAGTTCAGAAAGGGCAGTGCGAATGAGTTTTGCTTAATATATCATTATAAGGAAAAAAAAGTCGGATCCCTTTGAGTTGAAATCGAAGTTGAAATCTGGGCAAAAAGTGCTGCTTAACTTTAAATATGTATTAGGTATAAATTTAATAAGAATCTTCAAGCTGATTTTAAATCAGCTTTTGAATCATTTCACCATTTTCCTGCCTAGCAGAATAAATATAATATAGCTTCAAGAAGCTAAACCTGAAAAATCGAATCTTGCAATAAATATAATAATTAAAAAATAAGTTTTACTTATTGCACGCAATATTCAAAAATTTGTTCATGTTTATTAACTATAAAAACTAAAAATTTTATTATTATTATAAAATTACTTCTTTTTTTTAATTTTTATCATCTTTTCTGTCGACAAAAATGCACATTGCTGTCACTGTTTCTATGGTCCACTCTAGAACTCTGCAAGAGGTTGCGTGGTGTAAGCGTCTCAGTGTTTGGGTGTGTGTACGCGTGTGTGTATACGTTTGTGTGCGTGTGTGTGTGTGTGTGTGAGTTTAAGTCAAAGCTGAATGGAAGCAGAGTGAAAAATAAAACGATTAAGAGTCTCATTGCCGTGCCGAGATAAAATGCATTGTTTTATGCTACGAAGAAGACGGCAAAAATAATTAAAGAAAATATAAGGGATGGTGAGTGATGTAATGATTGGCCATGGGGTTGTCAGCAAGCTTAAGTTACACAAACTAAATGCAAAAATGTGTAAATTAGACGAACAGAGTGAGAAAATAATAAACAAGCTATTAGCGATACTTAACTGATGAACTGAATAAAGTAGGTGGGAAAATACACAGTATCATAATCGTTTTATTACAAGTAGTAAATAGATAAATGAGCTGTGAGAAATTCCATATTTCCTTAGCATACTTTTCACATATTTGAATTGGAAAATTAAGATGAAAACTAACCTAATAAACGAGCAATAGTCGGTATAATAATATTGATAGTTAATGAAATTTGTCTGCATTACTTTAATGCGTTAGCATGGTTTAAATATGGAAGAGATGGCAACTCTGGTTGGTAATGATTTTTACATATATATATATATATGTATATATGATTATATGCTGCATATATTATTTAGTCTTTTATTATATCACTTGCACACACGCGGGCTGGCACTTTCGCACGGGCGTAACCCATTTCCTTGGATAGCCCATCTGCCCCGCCCCTCGTTGTGTGTGTGGCGGCAACAAAGTAACAAGTCAGCAAGCGGTTTTCCAGTATGCAGCGAGCCGAAGGGAAGCACAAGCACAATTAACACGTCATCGATGGAAGCGCAATCTGAAATCGGGCCTCGTCTTGCCTCGCTTATCTCATTGGAAGCGAGACTCAATGCACATACACACAGATTGCTATGCGGCATAAGTTGAATTGGAAGGCCGAAACAATTGCGATACACTGAGAGCAGAGCAGGGCAGAGTCAACGAGCGAGATAAATTATTGTATCCGATAGCCTTAAAGTGTTGACAAAGAACAGTCACAACACGGCTGGACAGGGAGATGCTGCCGATTGTTGCGTTCCATTTAAATAAACTCATATAAATATCAGACGACTTGCGAAGCAAATGGAAAAACGACAACAGAGGGGCAAGCAGAGGGGCCAGCAGACAAGCAGACAAACGAATAATAAACAGAAGATGAAAGGAACACGCCCACTTGCAAACATTTATTGCATTGCATTTGTATAAGGAATACTGTGGCAACCATCGACTAACCTTTGACGCTTAGAATGGGTGGCCAGACTTGGACAGACAGACAGACAGACTGTTCTCTGCACATGCGGATTTTCATATGTATTCCGATTATTTATTGCTGCGTGAGTCAACCTGGCAAAAGGGTTCACAAATTCAATTTCAATTTCTTGTCCACAAAATGTGTGTAACGGGACGAAATGGGTGTAACAGACAGAAGGAAGTGGCTCCAATAGTGGATGACAATTTATATATATATGCCTACTACCAAGATCATAGATAAAATTTGGAAATTATTTTTTTCTTTACTTTTATGAAATATATAATACAATATTTGTTTCAGACACTTTAGTAATTTTGGCATATTTTAAAGGTATTAAGAGGATAAAAAAGAGGAAAAAAATAATATATAGTATATATTTGTATATCCTATGATATCTTGAGGGTCTTATGTGCTATGAACTATATATATAACTATACATATTCTAACCGTTTGACTGTAGGTGTGAATACTCAGATCATGGGGAATATTGGAAATAAATATTTGTTTATTTATATTTGAGTTTCTTCATCTATCATCATATCTATTAACATTGATAGGCCAAAGGCAGAATATTATTAAATATGTCACATAAAGCTTATCAAAATCTTATTTTTCGATTTTACCAAGACAATTTACAAATAACAATGAGTCAATAAATACATCAGTTATTTCAGATATTGGGGCATCGCCCAATAAATTGCTTTTTCAATTTAATATGTTCTGCTGGTCATCGAAAGCCGCAAACAGGACTCCCATCTTAAGGATGCATTGTTTTCAGCTTGCTGTAATCAAAAATTGCTATTTATAAATGCTGTATAAACTATATTTTATTTGCAACACTGAGTTATTAGTTTTGCTTACCTGTTGGCAGTCGAGCGGCACTCGATGAAAGTTTTTGCTAAAAATTGAAAGCAATTTGTGAATGGCAACAAGTGCACTCATTGCCTGCTGCAGCTGGCCCTTCGTGTGCCGTTGGCATTCAGCTTGGAACGTGCAACGTGCGGCGACCACCCACGCCACCCACTTCACCCCGAAATGCCTTTGATATTCGATTTCGTTTTCGATTTGCAGCAGTGAATGGCGAATGGTTGTTGAGAGAGGTGCTCGGCACTGTTTCGATTATATTTGATTACGGAGGTCAAGATGCGGCAAGTGCAGCTTTTTCAATTGAATGTCAACTCTTCAACTGGGAATTCACTTAATAAGCTGAAAAGTAAAAGAATCGAATTCCTATTGGGCTAAATTGATTAGCTTTTCATCAAGTGCTGGGGGAAATAGAATATTTTATGACTTATTTGATAATTAAACTGCCAGTGCTACAAATGATTTTAGTAAATAAACTAAGAGTAAATAAATAAATAATAAATAAATAAGAGAAATAAAAAAAAAGTTGATGGACATCCTGTTTATATGCATATATGAATAACCGTTAATTACTGTTAAGCCTTCTTAAATATTTAATATTGAGCGAATGCTCAACAAAAAAAAACAAACATTTTGCATCAACATTAATAATAAAATTAAAAATTAAACAGCGTGTTGCTCATAAACAAAGTTGATGTTATTCAAATTTGTATCGGAGAGCCAGCCAAGGAGGAACAAAACAACATAGTACTTAAGAAATAATTCACTTTTAACTGTTTGCTTTATTCGAGGAACTTCCGCTCGATTATTACGTACAACAAGAAAGAGTCAAATTTAAAGGCAGACAAATGAAGATGAGAAATTTTCTAAAGCACAAACATATTATCAACAATAACTGCAAAGGCAATTATCATTAATTGTTATGGCCATTTAAATTTAACGCATCATTAACGGTGGCAACAACAAATTCGGTTGAAAGCTCTGCGCCAACATTTATAGCAAAGCCGCCAAAACACTTCTAAAGCTTTTATATATATATATGTGTGTGTGTGTGTGGACAGGAAGAAGCTTTCCTTGCGTAAGAGAGCGTATGTAATTTAAGAGAGCATCGCATGGCGTTGGTGTAACTTTTGTCTCGCTCTCTGTGCACATATTTCGGTTCTATGGAAATTGTTGCCTGCTTTTAGGCTTCCGTCTTGAAAGGCGCGTAATTTTGCTCAACGCGTCCCTCTCGACTCAATCCCTTGTGGCTATGAGTTGCCGCTCAAAAATTTTGGCATCTGGACGTTATGACAAATTTAATTACCAGTGGGAGGGCGGCTGCCTGCAATTGATAACACCAGTTCAATGAATCGCTTGATAGCCATTAAAATTTGTGGCATGCTTGCTCATTGATCACACCGAAATACTCCCCAAGGTCAGCTGTTCAGGTGTTGCAGGGGCAAGTGGCGGACAAAGGACACCTGACTCACACCTAACTAATTAACGGGCTTCCACAGTCTCCCCCGATTATATTCACTAAAGTTTCGCGACTTTGATTAGGGTTTTCTCTCTCTCTCTCTCTCTGCCTCTCTCTCCATCTCTCTTCTGGTATTTCATTTAATAACCAATTTTTGTTCGAGATTATTTTAATTTGCAAATCATTAAAATTTGTGGTACTCAAACTTTATTTGATTTTATTTGGGTTGTTTGTTGGCCTCATTTTGTAATTTAAATATTATTTGCTGATACAAGTCAAGTGGAGTATTTAAAAAAAATAATAATATTAAAAAAACTAGCCTGGAGCCAGCAAAAAAATTTTTTTTACGTGTTTGGAAATATTAACAAACTTTTAAATATCCTTAATCCTTAATTATAATAATTATAATTATATAATGTTTACTTTTTATATGCTCATATTTAAGTTATTAAACGAGTTCACCAAACCATAAACAATTCTTAAAACAAGAAAAACCTAACCCAGTTGCGAGCTAGATAATGAACTGAATTAGGAGCTGCCAAGTGGGGGCATCAGTTTACCTAACACGTCAGATACACATGTTATTTGACACTGACACTAGTTTCCATAGTGGCAGGACGAGAGAGGCAGCAACATTTGCCAGTAGCAGTTGTCAAGCAGCTTGAATAATTTATGAATTATTTGCAGCTGTGTAATGCTCTGATTGCCTCCTGCTGGGGCAGCAACATGTGAAGAGTGAATCAATTTCAATTCACTTCGATGGGGAAAAGGGGGCGGGGTTGCTGGTGTTTGGCGCAATTTTAAATAAAATGTAGTTTTTGCAAGCGTTTTCTGCATCAAACCAATATCCAGTTTGATATTATTTGCACCCTCAATTATGGCACTTAGCGCGAGAGCTGTGCTGGATTCAATTGGAAATTTGCGAGCATGATTTTCTTTATTTTCACATTATTATAGCTGCTATGTCGGCGCCGGGTATCGGGTCCTGATCCGTCCGACTCCTGGTCTTGGTCCGGGGTCTGCAAGTGAACGCGTTTACTCGTGCGTTCATTTTTCCACCCTTTTTACTTAGTGCGATTGCTTTTTGCAGTTCCCTTGCTAGCTGCCAACAAGTGGCAATGACAATTGAATATCCTGGCAATCAAAATCACATGAAAACCCTGCCCTCCCCGCCGTGTTCTTGCTGTTGTGCCCGAATGGGGAACTCGCTCCTCTTGAGGACTGACATTTAGAATGTTGTTGAAAACAGTTGATTATGCAACTATATCATTTTATGATTATGTCCTTACACATATTCATACAAGCACTTCGCTATAGCGCAATAACAATAAATGGAGTTTTGATTTACTTAATTTTTTATCAAATTCACAATGCGAAGAGTTCCTTGTGTTGTAAAGTAATAAATGTCCTGTGGTGATGCTTAATATATGTGTTCTGAGCAGAACTGTCGCTTGAACCTTTCATCTAGCAGATCTGTCATATATTTCAATTAGATTCAGCCGGAGAAAGTAAATACTATTGGCAAATCCATATTTTTCCATCGATCCCACTGCTGTATAACTTCAACAATTAACTGGATTTATAAATAAGATTATGATCCAGCCACTGCTGCTTTTTTCAGCCCTTTCCTTTGGTATTTTTTCTGGACTTTTTCTTGACTATTAAATCAATAGGTTCTCTTATACTGTATTTGATTTAAATAATCGTTAATTACCAAACAATATTTTATACCTGCTTAAGGACAAATTATTAAAACTTGTTCTGTTGATTTAAAAACGTTTTAATTTAACTTTACTAAGAAACTCTTATAAGCTATTCATATCCAAAGATACTTTTGGAAGATTTTAGATGCACCTATGCATTTATGTAGATATTATGGTACATATTTATTTATTATATTATAATGGATCGGCTTTACGATATACATTGGAATGTTTGTGCTTATTGATTAGGAATTTAAACTTATTTTATATTGCGCATCACGCGGCTTTCTTCACCGCTGGCTGCAGGTATCGATACTTTTACTCACATCGGTACTGACTCGATAACCCGCTCTCAGTAGTATCGGCGTAGTGACAACAAGGTTGCCAGATAGCTGTGAGCGCTTCTTTTTTATTTAACTCCCATATAAAATCGATCATTAATGTTGCCAAATGTTGCGCTTAGTCACAAAATTGTATTAAAAATAATAGTGTGCAAAATTTAATCATTTCGGAATGCAGCATCGACCCGTGATTTAGATGTAGACTTAGTTTCGTCATCAGGATTAATCAATGCTCATCCACAGGGCCACTTGACACACAAAATGGCAATCAGGAAGCTTGAAATGATGTAAGCATAATCTGCATTAACTGGCTTACGCCATGAATAAACGCTGCTTGAGGGAACAGCTTAGTGAATTGTGTGCTTTAAAAAGATTAGCCAAGTTGCAAGGACTTATCAAGAAAAGGACAACGGCAAACGACTTGCATGAAGTGCCATCCCCAACAATAGCAACAATAACGTCAACAGCAGCAACATTAGCAGCAGCTGCCACACAAAAAGCAACGGTAAATGTTGCCTTGGCATAAAGACGAGCAATTTCTTTTGTTTTCCTTTCATTAACGCAGCAACAATGTATGAGGAGGCTACTAATTGCAATCAAGATAACTTCAACTAGTTGCACTACTTGCTGCCACTGACTGCTGATGCGAGCTGCGAGTTTCGAGATGTGAGTTGGGTGGCAACACTAAGCAGACAAACATAGAGGTGCCAAATTGACTAAAAACCTGCTGCATGTTTTTCTGTGACCGTGTTTCCTACTCTACTTCGGGTCGACATGAAGACACGAAGACACCTGCCCAAAATGTGGCAGGCGTCACGTGTCGAGCAGCAAACACAGGTTATCATTTCGCTTGACTTCGCTGCGACATTTTCTTGGTTAAAGTAAAAACCCATCCTTTTATGAGCATGCGTGCATTGTTGTGAGGGTATCCGTGCCTCACCATACAAAATTCATTGTTTCTCGCATACATACAAACAATGGTTTCAACGGATCTTGTCGCAGCGCACAGACAGCTGTTTGAATTTGTCTGCTTACTGGTGGCAACGTTGCAAGAACACTCACACACACACTTTTTTCATGACTGTTTGTCGCACTTGCTGTTCTAATGAATCGCTCATTCAATGCGTGTTTGGCTATTGCCACACTTCTCTCAGTAAAACAAAATTGTCATTCAAGACGAGTTTGTAAACTAATCCAATTTTCTAAGAAATTCTGTAAACATAAACACACTATAAAATCGACCTAAATCCTATAGAATCGCTATAAAATGAAAAAAAATAAAATTCTACAAATTATTTTTCAAACTCCACAGTTGACTGGACAGATGCTATGAATATATCCCTGAAGACGAATTCCGACTGGATACGAAATATATCGGAGCAATTAGCTTAAATTTGTGTATTTTTCCGTCAAATAATGTACTGAATAATTCATTCTACGTACTTGGGTTAACACAATTTTAAAGGCGTTTAGAATTATTGGATGTAATTTTGTAACTCAACAATCATTTTGCTCGATGATAAGTGAACCAAAATTGTTTCAGACATGCTTAAAACTATAAAAAGTATCTTTAAGACCCAAGCAAGTAGGAAAAAAAAAATAAAACAGTCGACTGGGACACATACAAAAATATTTTGTTGCCAGAGGCTGGGTAAACATCAACAAGCAGTCGACGCCAAAAGCCAAACGTCCTTTTTTATTACCTTTGTCAAATGCACAAATAGCTGAAATCCACAGCACGTTAAGCACACCCATGTCCCAACTCCCATCCCCCATTCCGCACCGCACCGCACACCACATTGAAACTGTCCCGGGGCAGAAGCCAACCGGCAACGTCCCCAACAAATTTACACATTTTGGCATGTTGGAAAAGGCAACAAAAAAGACGAGAAAACGATGAGAAAAAAAGGGTTGTGCGAAAGGTAGACCCAACCGGGACTTGGTTGCCTTGCCTCTCCAATTTCGGACTGCGTGCGGGTGCTTGGCTAAATATTCAAATGTCTAAAAGTATACAATAAAATATTATATCGTAATAAAAAGCAAACACACGGCAACGACTCTCTCCAAGAAGCCGTTCGAGGGGTAACATGTTGGTCCGTTCGTTATCAAGCGATTGAGCAATACATTTTGTATAATATTTCCTGAGCCTGTCAACAGCAAGAGAGGATAAAGCCTGCCTCCGATTGCCAAACACACACTTACACACACAAACACACACACACACAATTTGGAAAATTGTCGCAATGCCTTAAGATTTATAGCAGATTTATCGACGGCTTTAGCTGGCTGTGCATCTGCGGCTGCTGCTGCTGCTGCTGCTTGTCCTTCATCTTCCGTTTGTAACCCTTGTTTTAGCAAGTTGTTTGACTTGTGCATATTACGTATACGCTGTGAAAGGGTGCTAAATGATGTCCTTGCTGCCTTCAATGGCTGCACTTATCGGCCAAGAATCTACCGTTTGTATTAAAGGCTTATTATGTTTTGCTATCTCTTATTTGGTTAAAGTACTTTATATGGAGTATCTGATATTATTCGTTTGTCATATTGACTCGCAAAAAGAAAACTCTGAATTAACAACAAAAATTGCTTTGGCAAGGAACAAGTATTTCTTGTTTTTAAAATTAATTTATAAATATAAGAAACGAAATTCCTTAAATATGAAATAGATTTCTTATTATGAGAATGCAAACTCCTATTGACGGAATAAAATTTCAGATTTCTATTGCAGTTTGAATGCTGGCTGCTTTAGAGGCCGAGTTTGGATATGGAAAATCCCTGAACTCGTTATCAAAGACATGAACTATCTCAAATGTTTGTCTGTGTGCAATGTGAACATCCTAATCATTATTAATAACAAAATTCGAAATTCACTATCTAAATTTTGGGAAAATCTAAGACCCTGAATGTTTGAAAGACATAGCTTTCTGATTCAGAAATGTCCTGTCTAATTAATAGGTTGCCTTTGTCGCCAAAGGTGTGTGTCGATTTTTGTTAAATTCAGGATGATTTCGCTTCTGAATGTGTTTGTCTATCTTGCTTATAAAGTAGTTATTTATCTGATAGTTATTGCGATAAGAACTGCTGCACATATGATAATATGATTGCTCAGTGTTTAAATAATCGGACCAAATTCGACGTGTTAGTTTGAATAAGTTGATCAATATTAAATAAAATTGCAAAATTAAAAAAAAAAAAACAATCCTATGAATCATATTTAAACTGAATTTTTAATGTTGTTAATTGTTATTCGATGGCGGACGCTTTGTTCGCCCTATTATCATTTAGTATTTCAGCTTGCTTATGTCTCCTGTAGACGGAGAACCCCAGAGCTATGACGTGATGTTCAAAAATGACAAAAAAACAAACCAAACATAGAAAAATAGAATAAATGAAAACTAAGCCAACGATTCGCATATAACATACAATACTTTGTCTTGTACTATAGCAAAATGGGAATATATACCATATATATATATATATACACGGCAACCAAATTTGAATGAATGGCAGGCAGCTGGCGATTGTTTTGAAAGTGAAATTTATTGCAATTGTCGATTTTTTGTCATCTTATTTGTATTGTTTCACATTTATTTTCAACTTAAGTGATTTTTAATTATTAGAATAGTTGTGAGTAGAGCATGAAAGTGCATACAAAATGTGTATTTCCGGTTTGCTTCATATTCAGCAAGCACATTTTGTGGTATATCAAAAGAAATGCCTGACAAACACACACACACACATGCACGCAAATAGAAAGAGACAGACCATAATAGAGAGAGAGAGAGAGAGAGTGAGCGAATAAAATGAATGTGTATATATAGTATATATAAAAAAACAAAAGCTCATATAAAAATAGTTGAGGAAACGTTTCCTAAAGTATAAATCTCTATGGCTGTCGTAGATCTAATCGCCAAAGAGCTTCTTGCCCAGTTCCATCATTCTGTGATTGCGACAGACGCGCAGGGCATCGTTCTTCTTCAGCACAGCGACAACATCGGCATTGATCTCCACCAGCTGAGACAGGAAATCCTCATAGGCCGACTTCACATTTGCCGGGAGTGTGCCGATCTTCACCTTCTTGAGCGTCTTCACAATGCCCTCGGGCCAGCCGGATTCGAGAGCGAATTCGGATATCCACGGCACCAGAGGCAGAACGCCGCACATGGTCTGCATGCCGAGGAACCACAATTCCGAGATGTCCGACCAGAAGCCCTTGTAGGCAATCGAGACAACCAGAGCCGTAGGATCGTTGCTCTCATCGATGTTGTAGGCATCCCAGAGGAATCGAATTGTCGCCTGAATGTAACGGCAAATTGAGAAATCGTTCTGTTTGACCTTCTTGGACTGCTGCTTGAGCAGCAGCAGGCCCAGCACCGACAGATTGCCATGAACGACCAGGTTGTCGGGCGTATCCTTCAGCTCGGGCAGATTCTCCACCACAAACTTGAGCAGATTGACAAAAGTGGGCGCATCCTCGGCACGTTTGGGCTCCAGCACCGTAAAATTCATGAGTATGTTGCAGAGGGCAACAATTGCAGCACGCGCCTCCTTCATTTCAGCCTGCTGCTCTGGAGTAGGCACCGGATCCGGTTCATTCATGCGCTTCAGTCGCTCCGCACGCGGGATGGGCGGACGCTTCCAGTGGGCAATGCTAAAGTACAGCTCAATGGACTCCAGCAGCACCTCGTCCAGCTTGTGGGTGAAAAGCACCCGGCGTCCATCATCCTCCACGGCAAAGTGGCACAGGGCCGGCATCATCACACGCAGCACATCCACTGGGCGAGCACCCTCACGGGAGCCGGCACGCCAAGTCTTCAGCTCGTGGAAGCTATCGTTTCCAATCTTGAGCATGAAGGGCAACAGCTTGTAGATTGCGGGACGCATGGCTGTCGTCTCCTGTGCCAGCCAAGCGGACAGGATGCGCACCTGAGCAACGATGAAGGCCTTGTCACGTGCAGTGCCATTGTCCCTGATCTTGTCCTGGCTGACGCGGGTAAGCACAGCGAGCACCTGATTGAAGGCACCCTTGAGCGCCGTATACGTGGTCTGCTTCTCCTTCGGTTCCAGATCCAACTGATCGGTGGCCATATACTCGATGCACTGCTCCAGTATGACAAAGCAGCAGCTGATCAAATCTGCCTGCTTGAAGGTCGTCTCCAGCTTCTTCTCGTCCATCTGCATGCGCACCTCGATGGCCGCCAGCTGGAGCAGCATAAGGAAGAACTGCTTCTGCTCGTCCATGAAGACCCACTGCATGCCGAGCACCTGCAGCGTGTTGGCAATCAAATGCAGTGCCGGATCACGCTGTTTGGGTCCAATCTTGGCCTTCAGTATGTCGCCGCAGCCCTTGAAGAGGCTCTCCGGCCAGATTTGGCCGTCCAGCGAGTTGACCACAATTTCACGCCTACAGGTGACCAGAATATCGGCGAGAATACGGCACAGTTCGTATTTGCGTTCCGTGTGATCGGTTTCCATGTCGAGGGCAATGCGCTGGATGAGCGCATGGAAGGCTGTGGGATCTTCCGGCCAGGAGGCAACGCCGAACTTCTTCACCAGCAGCACAATCAGATGCAGTGCCTCATCCGTTTGGAAACTCTGCGCCGAATAGATCTGGGACATTTTCGGTATGGCTCCGGTCGCCAGAAGTGCCTGCTGTCCTGGCTCATAGCTGGCAATGCTCTTGAGGCAACTGTACGACTCGCTCACCACAATCAGATTATCCTCGTAGTCCTCGTCATCGGCCTGCTCCACAATCTCAAGCAGTGTGGGTATGGCACCGATAATATCCTTGTGCGTGGCCAGCTCCTCCTCCTGACAGAAGCCAGTGAGTATCGATAAGGCGACACTCTTGTAAACGAGTGGGGGGCAATCGCTGGGCAGCTCCTTGGAGACGAGCAGCTTGCGCAGAAACGGAAATCCAATCGCCTCGAAGAGCAGCTGCTTGCCCGCCGTATTGCAGTCCTTGCCCTTCATCAGTTTCGTGACCATGAACAGGGCCGCAAACTTTTCAGTATCGCTGCGTGTGCCCTTCAACAAAGTGGCGCACTTGCGCACGGGCTCCGGCACGTCCGTCATTCTGTCGAGTTCCGTTGATGCAACTGCCTCTGCCTCAGCCTCTATATACTACGATCAACGATGTGTGTATGTGAACTTTTCTCGATAAAGCATATACGCTTTGTATGTGCGTCTTTATGTGCAAGCGCTCTATAAATAACTTGCACACTTTCACTTGGCTACACGCACACACACACACGCACAAACACACACACGTACACAGTTCCCGGTTTTCCGTCTATATATATATATATATCTTTTATTTTTTTGGGTTCTTGGGGCCTCCTCGCTCGACGACGCACTCTCGCGGACTGATCGCTGATCAGGGAAAATCTTGGGGAAAATCGTTGCGACTCGAAAATGTTTCTGTTGCTTTTGCTTTTTTTTTTTTTGAAAATTTCCAAAGTTGCCGCAGCTGTTGCTGTTCAAATGTCTTTTGGACATGGCCCGCAAAACCTACACAAATTTTATTTTTACAATCGAAAACACTTGCACAAAGGAGGTCAAAATCTGTTTATCAAGCGACTTGCCACTTGCCATTAATTATATCAATTTTAATACTAATTATAATATTTTGCCACTCAAAGATTGTCAAATCGTTAACGTTTGTCGAAAGCCTTCATCAACTTGTTGGTTTATCAAGTTTTTAAATAATATTACGGTTAAACTAAAAATCTTGATCGTGTTAAGTGATTTTCGGATTTATTTATTTACCACTATGTATTTCATTATTCGTATCCCATTTGACATATATATATATATTAAAGATTAACTGTTTATTTTCATATATTAGAGCATATAGTTTTCGCCACATTTTTCTTCTATATATCTTAATGCATACAATATGAAAATCAATTTAAATCGAGCGAATGACGATTCATTTAAGACAAACTGTGCATTTCAATTGCTCTCCCCAACTTTCGCTCTCTCTCTCTCGCTCTTTCTCGCTGTCTCTCTCTCTCGTTCTATATCTATCTGGTGTTCGTTGCTCTGCGGGACGCTGCTAATGAGCGATTTTGTTTATATTTAGAAGATGATTTTTCGTTTTTCCGTCTTTACTTGTTTATGTTTTAGCCAAACTGTGAAAAGTCAGCCGCCGGCTGCATTTCTTCCAGAATTTTTATGTATTTTCTCGCTATGTGTGAACCGATTCATTTGATATACACATATATATATTTATATATATATATAAGAAGTATTTATACATATGTAATGCATGTGCCTTATTTACTTACGAGTTCTATACAATTTGTGCTAAAGTAAACCTGATTTTAAATAGAATCTTAAATACCAAAATGCAATATAAATTATTTAAAAATTATTTATATAAATGCAATACATATTATGAATGATGCATATGTGTGTGTGTGTGTGTGTGTATTTGTTTAAGTATGCATATAATTATTTGCGCTTTTTTCATTCATTTAGGGTTAATGATTGAATTTGGCTTTCTTTTGCATTTATATCATATGTTTATATATTCATATATATTTATATTCATATATTTATACATATAAATGCGCAATTAAATTATGGATTATTAATGAGCTGCATTTGATTCAAGCAATAAACGTGTTTTAGACTACTGAACTGAAAGTATTTATATATATTTGATAATATTAATTTATGTTATTTGGGCATTTAAAAATATTTCCTGAATATTAAATCTTTGACAGTGAGCCATGAAATTTGTCACACTTGCAAGTGAAAACTTGTTAGACAAATATATTATAATAAAAATCGAATAAATAATATCTATATCTATATCTACTATAAATTTATACATATAATTGGTTTATGAAAGTATGTTAATAACTTTTAAATGCCTTGAGTAACCCCAATATTATCACACATCGAGCTTGACAATTGACCGACCACCTTGAGGATTTATATATACATATGTATATACCTCACAGAGACAAAATGTTGATTGTAAATTAAATTTGCATTGACCATCCGTCGGTTATTTTGTCAGTCGCAATATTAACATAATTTAAATGAAATGCTTCACGGCCAAAATCCGTGTGAATCGTGTTTGCTGGCGAAGCCAATGCAAACTGAACGCATCGCAATTCACCAGGCAAAAATTATAATCGAAATCACCAATGGCCATTTCCAATATTTGGCAACATATTCACGGAGCTGCAGCTACCAAACATTTCCGGTATTCCCGATTAGTATATACCCTCTAACCATTCCGCAGAGTATAATAATCATATATGTTTTACGTTAAATATTCACTGGAAACTCGTTTGATTAATTTTATCGATTTTTTCCACTGCAACGATTAATATTTTATTTTTTATTGTATATACTTTTTAATTACGATTTTATATAACTAAATTTGCAACATTAATTTAAATTTTAAGCCTCATTTTAATTTTTTTTATTTTTTTTTATAAATTGTGACCGTTTGAAGCCCAAATGAAACACTTTTTTTAAATAAATACTAAATAAATTCCAAAAATAAATATGTATTAAATTTGCGAATAAAACTGACTTTACGATCTGAATAAGCTTATTATATATATATATATATAAAATCTGATTACCTTGGCTTCACTTACTATGAGATTAATTTGTATATAAATGAAGTACAAATTGCGAGCTGTAGCTCCTCCAGGACCTTGGTAACTCATCGCATACCTATTCATTATAATACCCTGCCTATTTAAGTGTGTACAGGGTATATACGGGTATATATACGTTTCCGTAATGTGCACCCGCATGTAAACTAATTCGTATTTTGTAAACTCTGTTTGCGTTTGTTATTATTATTATTTTTAATTGATTATGCAGACGAAGAGGCGGCCATGTTGCCGCCATGTCCATGCGTAATTTGAGCCTCGTTCTTGTGGAGTGGAGTGGAGTGGAGTGGTTGCGTGGTTCGCATTGGAAATAATTGGGTTACTGCGAAATTTATAAATTTGTTTCGCTGTGCGTTTTACTAATTATGCCAATGTTATTATATTAATTGCAAAAATATGGGTGGAGCAATTGCGAGTATCCCAGATCGCATTGTTTGTTTGCTTCAGTTTCAAATTTGGATTTTGTGGCATTTTGAAAAGGATATTTCACAATTTGATGACAAATTTGTACAATTGGCTGCAATTGAGTGGATATAATTTGGCAATTAATTCTTAAAGTCAAGTTAAGCTTTAAGTCAGTGACATACTTGACAAATGTGTGGCCAGCTGGAAAGTGGGCCACATCTTTGAAAGTCATAATGACAAACAATTTATTTGAGTTCAAGAAATGGTAAAAGTCGAAGAAGCAGATGAAGACGGAACCCGACGACAGGCGGCGGCGATGCCATTGAGGACAATTTCGGGTCCATCAAGATGGGGAAATTGTTGATGATACAGTGCTTTAAGTTGAAATCAATGTTGATGATCTGTGCACAACATTTTGGGGCCAGTCCAAACTTACCAAATATCTAACTTTGGCGGTTAGCTATCTATTTATACCCCTCCCCAAACTGAAGGGCCCCCCCCTCGCAGCGTTTGTCGCCAGGCTCAATTGGTGGCCATTTCCAAATTCGATGAAATGAAAAATACAAACAAAATCATTTGTCAAAACATTTCGAAAGAGCTTTATAAACTCTGGGCTTCATAGGCAGGCGGGCAGCAGGCAGCAAAAGAAAAGCAGTGGCAGCTTCCCCCCCAACCCCCCCCCCACCCCTCCCTCCCGAACTCTACACAACAAAAGTAAAATCGATGCTGTCCAGTGACGCAAGGAAACTTAACAACAAGCTGAATCAATTGTGGAGCACAATAGGGACGCTGTGCGAAGGCGGAAGCGAATTCGGAATCGGAATAGGAAGTTGGAGTGCGAGTGCGAGTGCGAATACTAATGTGAGTGCGAGTGTGAGTGCGAATGAGTGATTGTGGGTGGCTCTACTTTTCATGCCTAGACTAGTCGATTCAAATGTTGCAAGTCCTGTGCCTTTGCCTTGCTCTGCCCATGATTAGTGTTAAGAACATTCTTTTCTTTTCATTGGCATTCGTTTTGCCTGGCTTTGTGATACATTTTTATTCTGGCCATTTTGACATTTTCATTGCTGATTTTTGTAGCTAAAACATCGTTTGTCAAGTGATTTATTTCAATTACACATTACGATTCAAATCTTGTTTTAAGTTGTTGCACTCCGCATGTACATATCTTTCATCTGTTGTTCGGCAGTCAGCTTAAGTTCTGCAAAGATATTCATTTCAAATCCTTATGTAAATCGGAAGTATTTATTTTACAAGTCTAATATTTTGATATTGATATTAACTTGATTTCACCTTACATCTTAAATCGATTACTATCTCTGCTTATTGTTGAGAGAGTATTTCAGTAACTTGACATCAACTCAACGTTTGACACTCAACTTAATGTCAAAAGCAAAGTTTAGCTTCAAGAAATTACCTTCAATTCTCAGGTGGAAGCCTTTTTGTCCCTAGTTCGCAAAATGTCATCGAAAAACTGTCAAATAACCATATACAATGTGAAAGCCTTTAGGCGGCAGTAAGTTGTTCTTTCATTTTGCACTCACAGCTGCCCCAGTGGCAGCCCGGTGCACGAGTTCCGCTGAGGTTTACCCAGCTGTTTGCCCGTGTGGCACGTGCCAATTTAAATGCAAAATCAAAAGCCGCCCGGTACGAGAAATTGAAATTTCACAACGCAGCAAAAACAATCATATTACGCCGTACGAGTGGTGTTCGCATTGAAACGGGGGTGAAGTGAAGTGACGCATCCGATTGGTCGCTTCGAGAAAATCGGAAATAAGATACTCGACTTCAGATGAGTTTGCAAAGACCTTAGTAAATTTTTAATTAGTTGACCACAATGTATAGCAAGTGGTTTAGGCGGACCAATATTAAAAATAAAGTAATCCTGTTTCCGCCCATCCCCTTTGCCAAATGCTGGTTACGCCCTTGGATGTTTTCCATTCTTATTTCAGTCCTCGCACACATAAATGTATGCACATAAGCGCCACAGGCAACTGTGGCAGACATGGTGGGTGGGAGGGGGACTGAAGACAGCAGTTGTGGAGCAACTCAGGTGCCGTTGCTGCTTCCCCCCTATTAACATTTTTTGTGTTCCGTAAGATATCAATGTCTGATTAATAGGAGACTTGCGAGTGATGCTTAGCAACCATGATTTTCTTTCCTTTTCTTTTATTTTCTTTTTTGTGGGGCAAACTGTGACGTGGGCAAACAATTCTAAAGCCGATTTCGAATTTCAGTAGCACGTGCCAATATGGTGCTTGCTTAAACACACACACGCAATCACATCTCAAAATGGAAACCATCTAATAATGTTAACATAAGCGGGGATTTGTTCTAAACACCTATGTAAATCGGAGTGAGATTCTTGTGTCAAGTATTAGATCAAAGCATGATATGTGCACGCCTAAAGTACATTTTTAAAAGTTGAATCTGGTTTCAAAAAACGAAAATTAATTGAAATAAAACTCGAATTTATTGAATGAAAGTGAAGCTGATAGATAAACAGTTAACATTAAATGTTAAATTTTAGGCTATATATTAGTTACCAAGAGTAGAAAGCAGACCATCTATAAAATTCTTCAATACAAATGAATTGGTCCACAATCTGCCGTGAGTAACAGCAACAGCAACAAATTATGCAAATCCTCCTGAATGGCTTATGCTTCATGAATTTATATCGAATAACCTTAACGCAATGGGGACGCGGCTTTAAGGGCTGCCCATTGGAACAATAAAAGCTCATTTGTTGCCATTATCGTTTGCACTAACAAATAACAAATCATCGAAGCAGCGGGGCAGCGGGGCAATCAAGTATAAAGCATAAAGCACAAACACAGAGCCACCCACCTGTTTCCATTCTCGATGCGGACTGGGGCATGTGGGGCAAGATTGAGGCTTAAATATAGCTGAAACGTGCGCAACGCTCACCTCGGATAGAAACTGTGCGCTGATGCCGCACAAACTGCTGCCAATAAATTGTGTTAATAAACCAAAAGTTGTTAATTTAAATGATTTATATCTGAAGGCGACGGGCTGTGTTTACCGTCCAACCCACCCCCCCCCCCCCCTCTTCCCACCCTCTCGAAACCGACCCTCTCTCTACGCTGCAGCTTGTTCTTGCTGAGCCTCAAAAATTTACGTAATTTGGCATAACCTTTGCGTGGCTGCTCTTCAGCCAAGCTTTTGGGCCAGTTCGTTAGCTTAGCCCTTAGCCCGAATTTTCCTATACACACCCCTCATGGCCCCCGCGCCACACTGCATGCTCAGTCATTGGGTCAAATAGGGGATGCTGGGTGGGGGGAGGAGTGTTGCAGGAGCCACTTGCTCGCCGTCAGCTTAAACCAATTTACGTAGCCGATGTCTTCATTTTGGCAGCGGCTCAGCGCCGTGTGTCGTGAATTATGGCGGCCCCCAACGAAACTGGAGCAACTGTGCGTATGCGTAATGTGTGGAGTAGCCTGTCAGTCGACAGCCTAATGTCTAGGACAGATCCTTTTCATACACTCTCGAAGGGCGCTTACATTTCGCTTGTTCAAATGTGCAATCTATAAAAGATGATATATTTTAGAAATATTTATTTAATGTATGTTAAAAGTAATTAAAATTCATTAAAAATAATTGGTTTCAAATAGAATAAGACCAATTATGTTAATATTGTAAATAATCCCAAATAATATATGATATCTTAAGGTATTCAAATGTAAAACGATGTTTGGCAAAGCCCAGAAAAAAACACAATCAGCGTGAGAGAGATGGAAAGAGAGGCAACTACAAAGAGAGAGAGAGAGAGAGAAAAGTCTGACTGACTGACTGTAGTTTTAAGTAAGCTTCTCTAAACATTTTGCAACCGTCTTAAATCATTGGTCCCCTTGGGAACAGTCAATCGAAAGGTAACTTCTTGAAGGTTTTTGTAGTTTTTAGGTGTTTTTTTATGTTTGGGAGTTCATTTTATATAGTATATAGTTCAAGTTAGTATTTAAATTCTGATTTGAGCAGTTGAACTCTGAACTCTAGTCTGCAAGGGTATTTTAAGATCGGCGTCTCAAAGAGAGCAGTGATTCCTTGTTAGCTGCCATCGAAGGCCAGCAAAAACTTTCCAGTTCGCATCCTTCTCTTTATTTATTATATTCACATACACACAGACACACATACTTATCCATACATACTTATGTCGATGTATATATGTATATATGTATACATAAAGTTATGCATGTATAAATTTATGTCTTATTGTTTGCAGTCGAAATTATTTCATTTGTTTGTCTTTATTACAAGGAAATCCCGTTCAATGCTTCGTAGGCCTCGCTGCTGCTTGTGGATGTGAGGGAGAGGTGAGAGAGAGGCGTGTCTCATTTCGTTTAAGCAGCAGCTTCCAGTTTCCACAGCGTTTGGTTTTAATGGACGGCGGCTGTTTGGGGGATTTTCCACATCTTAACTCCGGCCGAGACCTACAAATATTTGATGCTCACATTTTTCGCTGTTGTTTCGTTTTATTGATTGGCGCCGTGCCTGGTTTATGAGTCCCATCGTTTTTGGTTGTTCTTGCTGTTGTTGTTGCTGTTGTTGTTGCTGTTGTTATTGTTGTCGTTGTTACTATTGTTTTTGTTGCTTTCGTTATTGTTATTGTTACTGTTGTTGCTTCTTTTGGCTGTTGGTTGGCTTTGCCGCTGCTTTCGAGCGTAACACTGCGCTACATTGAGAAGGATTTCGACGGAATTTAAATTGTTGTCCCTACAGCCTGGCAGGAAGTCAACCTTCTTCTTCCGCATTGTCATCCTTCGGCCTTTGTCTGTTTGCCATCGCATCTGTTTTTTCAACTTTCTATAATTAACAAATGATTAATATAATTTGTGAGTTTTTCTTCCAAATACTGAACCTAAACCAATATATGAACAACTTTTGCTTGGCTTATTCCCACGCAGGGAATGTAATTAATTTCATAGAAATTTATTTCAGCCAAAGCTGTAATTGTAATTTTTACCTTGTTGACTTTCATAAAAATAAAAATAAAAATAAAACATTTCCCAGCATTAAGCCAGGTCTTTCAAACTTAACTTTATTTTAATTTCAGTTGGTATTAAAAATGTAAAAAATTATTTCCGAATTTGTAGTAAATTCTTCAATTTTTTCAAAATGAGATTAATTTTCACGTTCCCGTTGCTGCATCTGGGAAATTAGACCTTTCTCTTTATATCAAGGAATACCTTCACTTACAAAATTGCCGTGCATATTGTAATTTCTGTCTGTTGAGAAACTATTAGCCAAGCTCTTATCGCCAGCCAAAAATGTGTCGCGTCGCTGCGAGTTGCATGCACCTTCAGCATTTGGAGTCTATGTATTCATGAAATTATGCAGTCTTTGTGCTACTGCCTCAAAGAGTGGTGCGTGAAAGTTTCTCGCAGTACCAGTTCCATTTTGAGTTGGTAGCTGAGCAAGAGTCGCAGTGGCATAAATGAATATAAAGCACTAGTTTACAACAGTCATTTCAGAAATGATCCAAAGGATGCCAAGGATGCTCACAGGATAACGCAATGCGCTGTTGTCTTTTGCGATTGCTGTAGTTGTTGCCTGTACAATTTTAATATAAGTTGAATTATGCAAAATAGCTGATAAACAAAGTCAACGTTGCATTATGGAACTGACGGCACTCGGTCGTATTTTGACCTTCAGTCATGGCGCGACTTGACTGACTTGAGTGAAAGTGATCAGGAATCAAACGTAATCAAGTGAAAAGTTTTATGAATTTTGCTGTTTTCGGTGGCAAACTATGGGCAATCCTATGCTCGTAGTCGAAATTTGCAAGTCAGCTTGTAAATTTGGTGATTTGTTTGGCACAAACCATGTCGCCGGTGATGAATCTCCAAAAATGCAAATTCATTGCCAGGTCAAGGTTGCCCCAATCCCAGCCACACTGCCATAGTTGCTGGCGTGTTGCCTGAAATAAATTTACTATAGATATCCCGGTAGTGCCATATTATCAGTTGAAAAGGCTTGCGAGCCCAATTCCCCAGTGGTTGCGACTCGTTCACACCATAGTCCACCATCGTTCGAGCAACTTTTACGGCTTCCACATGGCATTTGAATTTGAATTTGTTTTGCCGCATGCCGCCACGTGAATGTGCTCAACATTCAACCCACTCGCATCCATTTATCTAGCAATCGTGAGCTCAGGGGGCTTGCAAGTGTTTTGCGTAGGCGCGTCGCGTGTGTCTATGTCCTTTTTTACAAGGACAGCGTGCCAAATTGCTAAAAAACAAACGCAGCGAATCAAAAAAAAAAAAAAACCAAAAAAAATAAATAAATAGACAAAAAACAGCAAAAAACAGCAAAAAACTCATTCACGGCATGTGATTTGAGGCATTTCTTTGATATTGTCTGCCATATTTCGTGTGCGGCCCGTGCGAAAAGCTGTTTGGCTGTTTGTCAGATTGTCGTTTTGTGTTTCTATACCCTGTAGCCCTGAATGGGTAGATAGTCGAGGATGTACTTCGCAAGTGCAGCAAACCATGATTATTCTACTGTAATACGATTGTCCTTTTACTATATATCCTTTATGCCACAAATCACCTATAAACTCATTTAAGCCAAGCCTGTTATCAGATTAAGTATCTTACAACTTAACAGGGAATCTCGTAGTCACCCGCTTTCAACTATCGCTTTTTTCTTGTTTGTCACTTGATTTTTCTTCTTTTTTTTATTTACACGCACCGCATGTACTCCCAATATTTATTGCATAATTTTCATCAAACCAGCAGAAAGAAGCGTAAATATTTCACTGGTTTCCCATTTAAACATATGTGTGTACGCCGGAGATTGACAAGCGTCACTTGGGGTCCTTTGTCGTATTTGGGTAGTCTAATTGGATATGGAACCCCTTTGATTAAATTCAAACTGTTTTTTTTAACGAGTCACTGTCAAATTTTGCAATGAGCTTGACATGTGTTTCTGTATAATTTAATTCCTATACCCTCAGCACATCGGAAAGGGTACATTGACAATGTGCAAAGGCATACAACAGCCAGAAAAATGCATATCCGACCGAAAAAGGTATTTGTTGTGGCTCAGCATCTAAAGGCGACACGACGTAGTCATGTTCATCTCTCCGTCTAGATAAATGCTGCCTTGTTGTATACCTTACGCATTACCAGTGTACTTTCATTTCCTTGTTTTCCCATATATCGGTTAGGATCGAGCAGATTACGCACCCATGGGCCCCACGAAAATACGTACATATTTGAATAGTTGCTTCTAATATTAGGTATAGAGATACTTTCTGGCTTATTTTAATCCAGTTTTGCAAATACATTTGTTTGTGTTGGTAATTGATCTTTATTTAATATATTCTTCAAAACATACTAAGTGAAAACGTTGACAAATACACAAATATTTTACAGATTGTTCAATTCATATTTGTGTGCCAAGTTACAAACCAAATTTTAGTACGGGAATCCATGTTCTAAAAAGCTTCAACTGGCAAAAGCTCTTAGCGAATACAAATAGCGCTAAGAGCTTTGAATGTTTCCAGCAGAGCTTTGAATGTGTAAAAACCAAAAAAAAACAAAAGCTTTTCCTGCACAAATTATTTTCAGCTTTTCCCTTGTGGTGTAAATTGCAGGGTATCAGAATGAAGTTGTGAGTTTTCTTAATAGCAATAAAGTAGATTGTTAGGAAAGTCCTACAATATGCAAGGCCTGTTAATGAATCGTGGAAATCATGTACACATGAAAATCTTATTGAAAACTGAATCAGATAATTATGAATAAACCAGATATATGTATATCAGACATGCATCGTTGTTCACCGTGCATATGGAGCAGATAAATTGAAACGGTAAACGATGCTGAAGTCGGCCAAATAAATAGCGTCATAAAGATATTTGCGGAGCGCACTCATTCCATGCAGACATAAACAACAACAATGCGAGTCGAGGCATCATCAGCCAAGTTTACAATGGGACTAATAAGAAACTGCAGATGAAGGTGTATAGAATACAGAAAACAAATCAAAATTTAATTGAACATTCAAATACATTTCAATATGTATAAAATCATTAAAAACCATTTATTTCCAGCAGTCTGTTGCTCAACAGTCGAGTGATTTAAAAGCAAATTAAATTTATCTATAATTTTGTTGAGCTTTTCCATTTAAAAAACCACACATTTAATCAATTAATTATAATAATAAATACATACTATATAAAAAAAATCGTAAGTGCTAGTTCATAATAATTGAAAGTATTTTAATCCTATTAAAACCATATCGAATATAGCTACTGCCTGAAAGCATTTATAAAAGTATAAATATTTGTATGGATCTGCATTGAACAAGTTGGATACTCCCTTTTTTTTATTTCTATTGTGCTGTCATTAGATACTATATTTTGTTAGTTATCCAGTATCGCCGATCTTTAAGTGAAGATTGCACTTCTTTCTACATTTTTAATTTATATGATTTATCCAATTTGAGCAGCTATTTCCTTTTCTTATCACCTTTTTTTAAGTTCAGATGAATTTCCTGGTGCTGCCTTCTTTTTTCGTCCTCGCCTCTTGGGCTCAGCGGGCAATTGTACTCTGTTCTCTGAAATCGGAGCTGTTGGATGGTACGGAGTACTGCTGGATACCGGTGGTCTAATGTTGAAGAAAATGTCATTAGCTGCAGTTGATCGCTGCTGCGGCCTGCTATTATAGCCAGGTGGCATCTCGAAGTGTGCGAGATTCTTGTACATAAATTGAAACGGATCCCTGACGGTGTGTGACCAGGTGTTGCACAGCGGAACTTGACCACGCCTCGAACGTCGTATGCCGTCTAAAATGGATCAAAAATGGATGGAAGCTTGGTTAATAAATTGTGTTTCCATACTACAGTCGGCGCTCGCAATTTGAAAATACTTTCAGCCAGAAATAGATTTAATTTTTTTAATATTTCATTATAAACCAATTCCCAATTTGCATAATTTGATTTACTCTTCTTATTTCTGGCCAACTAAAATTTTCCGAACCGAATTTATGTTATTCTTACCCATGTCGATGCTTGCCTCCTGTTCATCCGGTGGCAGAGTCTCATACCGGAGGTTAATTTTCAATTTTGTCATCTCTGAAACACAACTTTTCTTTTTAGAACGCTTCGCTTGCGGGGCTGGCGCTGTTGGTTTTTTAAAGACCACTTCTGGCGGCGGCAATTGCTCCGTTTCCAGTTCCAGCACTTGCTCTTGATTTGATTCTTCTATCAGCTGGTGTTCCAGCTGCTGCTGCTGCTGCTGCTGCTCTTCTTCCTGCTGTTGTTTCTGCTGCTTGTGTTTCTGCTGCTTGTGTTTCTTCCGTTGCCCACTCCGCCTTTCTTTTTGCTCCTGCTGCCTTTCTTGCTTTCGCTCCTTTTGCAGTTGTGTTTCCCTTTCCAGCTGCAGCATTTCTTCTTGCTCCTTTTTCTGCTGCTGCTCCTGTCGCACCTTCTTCTCCCTCTCCAGCTGCTTCTTTTCCTGACGCTCTTTCAGCCGATGTTCCTTCTCCTCCTGCTCTTTTCGCCGCTGTTCCTTCTCCAGCTGTTCCTTTTGCCGCTGCTCCTTTTTCCGCTGCTCCTTTTTCGGCTGCTCCTTTTGCACCTTCTCCTGTTGCTCCATCTGCTGCTGTGCCTTTTGCTCCCTTTCGCTCAACTGCTTATTCTTGCTGTGCCGCCTGCTTGAGCGAAGCCGCATGGACATTTGAGAACCTGTGGTGAGGCGTGGTTGATCCTCTGTTAAGGGCTGCTCCGGCGGTGGTGTTGGCGTTTCCATGCGTAAGTCTTTCATATACCAACTTTGAATGCTTTGCTGTTGCAAGTCCTCCTCAGCATCTGTTTCGGGCACATCAATAAACTGCGAGGGCGGTGCTGCTAGGGATGGTTCTGGTGTCTCCATCAGTTCAGACTGCCGTCTGGTCTTGGACCAGCGAAATTGTGCAGGCGGTGTGCACACCCCCAAGAGCTGATCCTCATCGCTCTGTAAGTGTGATTGAGTGTAAATAAATAAAGTGATTGTTTGGGCGTCCAACTTACAGTTACAGGTGGCTCCCGATGTCTGAAACGCTTGCGTCGCTGTTTGTCTTTCTTTTTCCGGGGCAGTGACTGTATAGAATTATCCCTGAAATCAAGCGGCGGCAGCGCGGAGGACATTGATTCAAACTGCAATAAGTTATACAAATACATAAATTATACTTGATCTGTCTGCGGGTATTTTAGAATCTATTTGCGTGTCTCTAGCTCTTGTAATCTTTAAAATTCGAACAAAAATACAGTTTTGGTTTTCAAATTGTGGTAATCGTAGTTTTTGAAAATATTTCGTAATCTTAATTGGGATTTGCGAACTTGTATAACTATTTCTTGTGAGACTAACCCCAAAGGTTCACGAAATTGCCGAGATTGTTTTGAATGTGAGAAGGGCATGACCGGATTTAATAAAATATATCTTCTGCTATAATTACAATAACACACTTGCAACACATTTCTAAGCACTTTCAGAACCATATCAAGATTTCCCGCATTTTCACGCTCTAACAACATGTATAAGAAGCGAATTTCTTACCATAAAGCTCTCATGGCGACTTATGCGCGAACGTCGCTGATGCAGAGATTTATCCCTAAAGTCCAAAGGAGGTGCAGCTGGTGATGACATCGATGTTGTGTTAGACTGAAAATCACTGTCCGAGCCGGACATAGTTTCAGCAGGACAGGACAAAGTCGCTGCATCTGGAATCTTGTATGGAGTGGACGAAGTGATGAAATTTGTCTTTGCGCAAGACTGATCTAAGTTACGCCTCGGAAACTGTTCTATCGATCGCTCTCGATGTCCGTTCAACGGATGCTCCTTCGACCGATATCGACGCTTGCGTAGATCAATTACCTCATAGTTGCTCATCCGCGCCAGCTCCTGGGCAAACTGTTCGCCATTAATGGCTGGCTTCAAGGGTTTATTCAGAAAAGTCTGACGCGTTCTGCGGTTACTCCGTCTACGCGAATCCTTGGAGCGGGAGTAGTGTAAGTCAAGCAGCTGTTTGGAGCTACCCCTAACTGAAGCTACCTGCTCCTCGGTGCTTTCGTCTTCAGTGAGGATATCATTTAAATCGATTTCTCGATCGGCACGCAGACTGCAGCTGGTTTGTATGCTCTGATTAGTTACTTTTCTACTGGTCTTAACTGTAGTTGGAGCTGCCTTGGCCTTAGCCTGTTCATTAGCGGGTTTGGCATTCAGACACGCTATGGGAACGACCATAAAAGGTGTTGTCGCCAACGATGAACTGCCTGTCAGATTCTGCACAACTTGTTGCAAATCCAGTTGCGGTGATTCGGGAACAATGTACTCCGGCTCTGTTGATGGAACTGACAATATCCTACGCTCCGAAACTGCTGCTGATAATTTTGACTGCACAGCGCTTGATCTCGGACGCATACACGAATTGCTATGAGAGACATTAGCACTGGGGTTCGAGCGCGACAGTTGCATTTTACCCGAAGGCGAGAGCAGGAGCTGACCTGGCTTGGGTCCCATTTCTATGGTGTAGGTTCGCCGCTTTACGTCGCTGTTTAACATCGTTTGACGCTGCATAGAATGCAGCGAGAGGGAGCTGTTCGCTTGTGTAATGTTTGACAGCTCATGATTGTCCTCAAAGTGCTCCTGCAAAGGTTTTGGCGCGTGTTTTTCGGGTGTCTTTGCTTCTCTTAAGATTGTCTGATTTTCTGTCCCCGCTGCGGGTTGATCTTCCGTTAAAGGTGTGCTGCTCTGCGTGGGCAGCTGTAAAAAAGAAGACATTGTTTAGAGAGCAAAGCTATTAAGAGTGCTCTAATCGAGATATTACACGCATATATTCGGGCTACAATATATAGACGCATTTACCATGAATTTTAACCAATGGAACAATGGAAAAAACTTGTAAAGCATATTTTGGAATGCTCGTTTTTAATAGTTTTTGACTTGCTCGCCGTTCTGGATAACAATAAAAGTAATTTATGTGGTTAAAGTTGCCTCTTTCTGACTGCAATAACTAATAACTTCTTTTGCAATAAGTATAACTTACAAAACTCGAGTTGTTTGCAAAGACATTGTTGAATTCCTTGAGCAGATCACGATGTCCACAGCTGCGCGAACGTCGCTGGATGGCCACGCGACGCAGACGATCGGATCCAGGAATGCTGCGTCTTATCGATCGACGAGGTGTGATGACTCGAACCGGGCTAGAAGTCACATTCTCCGTTACGGGTAAGAGCGCAAAAGCAGCTTCGGTTCGTGCTGGCTGCGTTTTGGGCTGAACTGAATTCGGGGATTCTCTCTCGATTTCGCGCAGTGGGTGCTCTTCCGCCTTGGGCTCAGCATCCTTTGCAGATGCTGGCTGGGCTTTGGGCGGTAGTTTAACTAAATCCACATCGAAGTCAAATGAGATGTCCAAGCCGCCGAAAACGAAGGGCGTGTTGCTTTGCTTTGGTTTCGGTGCAGTTTTTTGCTGCAAAAATGCTGCCAGCCGATCTGCGTAGGTTTCGCTGGCATTCAACATTTTATCCAGTTCGCGCATTGTATCTTCGCATACTTTCTCCCTGCAAGGAACAATATATATACATTGTTTGTGACAGTTTTTTCGCGCTTACTCACATTTTGCTGGCTGTATTTGATTCACTAGCAGCTTATTTTCTAATTTGCTTTTCAAAACAACTCATTTGAGCAATTCCAACAAAATGATGCGCGTTGATCAAATATTACGTTATGCAACACTGAAAAAGGCCAGACATTTTTAATTTGTACGATACTTTCGCAAACTGAAATGTTGATAACCATGGCTTGATTGTGGCAGCACTGCGGCTTATCATTACATGTTTTCCTATGGCGACTATATTGTAATACAGCAGCTATAAATTTACATGTACGGATTTAGGTACTTACACATGATCATACATCGATGTGTTAAATGAAAAGTAATTGCTTACACATCTGGCAACGTAATCCAGAAAGACTCGTTCAGCATGTCCAACAGTTTGACAACAGTTGCGTGTTTTGAAATCATTATATCAACGTCAATAACAAAATACAGAAATTTTATTAATAGCTAACTGTTTACAAAATAACATTATATATTAATCATTGCAGCTGGTGTTCCATTACTATTCTTTATGGTAAAAGCGGAAGAAGAAATGCTCAGTTCTAAGACTTTCTCTTAATTATCTTAAAAGTATTGCGTCTATTGATGACATAGCTGAGAGCCGCAGCGACGGTTGTAACGCCAGTTAAATACCAAAGTCCATGCAGCGCCGGATGATCTGTTGATATATAAATCGAAATCAATATTTAGCGTTAATCAAACACATTATGAAATACCCACCAATATAGTTCCATATAGGTGCGCCTAGGCTAAAGCCAATGGTGGCCAGTTGAACGCCAGTATTCACCTTGCTGATAAACGTCGGCTCCAATTGGGCAGTA
Source organism: Drosophila seclusa (assembly GCA_035043575.1). NCBI lineage: Eukaryota > Metazoa > Arthropoda > Insecta > Diptera > Drosophilidae > Drosophila > Drosophila seclusa. The sequence continues at coordinate 96,841 of JAWNMX010000724.1, forward strand.
ACATGGGTGGCATCGAAATAACGTGAAAACGTTTTCTGCAACATTACGATCATATATGAAGAATTAATATATTACTAAGCTATATCTCGGCACTTACGGGGTGTGGCAAACTAATGTAGCGTATGACAAAACCAGCGCCAATTAGGAACACATCTCGAAAGACAACAACACTCGCCAGCCAAACGGGCAGCAGTTCGCTATAGCACAGCGAAATGACCAAGGACCCCATCAGCAGCTTATCGGCCATGGGATCTAGGAAGGATCCAGCTTTACTAGCCTGCGATGGCCAGCGTCGCGCAATCTGACCATCCAGCTGAGAATATAATAAATAAATATTATATATATAATAATATGAGAAATTAATATTAACCAGATCCGTAATGCCGGCGACGACGAGCAAACTCATGCCCAGGGTAAAGTCGCCCTGGACAATCACATACCCAATGTATGGCGAGAGTAGGGCGCGACTGATGGTCAGCATGTTCGGTATGGTCATGATATTCTCACGCTCCTCGCGTATCTCGACAATCTTCTCGCGCACACGCTCCTGCACTTTGTGCCTTGCCTCGCGAATATCATCGACTAGGATATTCTTGCGCTCAATGAACTCCGCACGCTGCTTGTCGATGACGCCCTGCAAGCGATCGCGTCCCTGCAATGTGCGCAGCTGCAGCGACTGCTTCTTGGCATCGGCATAGAGGCGCAGTCGTGCCACATCCCAATTGCGACGCTGATTGATGTCCAGAAAGGAGATGCGGATGAAGCCGGTTGCGGCAGCATAACGATTCAGGCAGTTGACAAAACTGCTGCCGCCGACGCCGAGCACATGCTTCAGCGTTGTTGGACCACTGGCAATGAGCGGGCGATGCATTTGTCGGAATATGATGGTGGGCAGCATCTCTCACAAATCAAACATAAGCGTCTCTCAAGAGCTATATGGATTTACACACTGGGCAGAAAGCGAAATGCAATTATTTTTGTCGTTGAATGGCCTTGAACAGGTGAGCAGCCTGATAACCTACCATTTGTAGTTAGCGGGCTGTTTATGTGGATAGTGGCAGTACAAACACAGCAAACACACAATGTTTATGTGTATCCGGTCAAAGATCACATGAAAATAAATTTATTACAATAATTTAAAGTTGAATCTTGTTTTTCTTACACAAGTCTGCCGCGGTAGGTTGCCACCTATTTTTTTTTAAGTTTCCAGCTGCTTTTTGTTTGCTTCAGTGGCAGCACTGTTCTCAATTGACAAATGACGCGCTCATTTGAAATCTAAAATTAGTCTCGATTTAACATGTTTAACTTTGATGCGGTTTTTTGTTGAAAAGAATTCGGAAATTTTAATTATTTTTGGCAGATACAACAGTTCCAAATCTTAATGCAGAATTTATAGATGAAAGTTAAAATTGAAAAAATGTTTATTTGGGTATTGCTGCCTGTGGAGCAATAATGTCTCTGCCACTAATCCCTTAGCACACTCATAACAAGCTTAGCATCATCCTCCGATATCTTGTAAATTTTAGAAATCAAAAATAATACGTTTTAACTACATTTCAAAGCAATTGTCAACTTACTTCGGATTTTGAGCCGTACACAAACTGATTCTTGACTATATCTATAATTGGATCAACCAAAGCATAATCCGAATCATTCATATCTTCTTCCTGCAGTCCAATCATTGAATCCTCTGAACCAGCTGCGCTTGATACACTAACCTCTGATGTTGCGGGCTCGTCTAACTCACGTTCATTCGATAAGGTATTAACATTATTAATGGGACGCCTATCACTGCCCACCATACGACCGCAAAATTCACAACTCCCAATAATATTTAGCGGCTTTGCCATTATTAATATTTATATATACTTTCCAAAATCTTTTGTGTTTGTTATTTGTGTATGAAAAGTAATATTGTGTAATAAGATCTCATTTTTTTATTTGATTTGCTCAACAGAGTTTTCAGAGGTCGCTGTGATTTCATATTTTAAAAAAATTTCAAGTTTCTGCTAGACTCAGACGAATGGCGTTCAATATTTTAATCCGTTTTTTTTCTAGACCTTCCTTGTCGTATGCGATATTTTAACAATTTCTATGGACATTTTTATATCTCAGATTTTAATTCCCCAAGTTAGACTAAACTATTTTTTGTATATAGTATATATATATTTTCTTGTCTTATCCTTTGCTGTTTGTGCTTCTTATTAAATGTTAACTCGTGCATTTAATTTGATTATTATAAAATATAACTGTGCTTTATTTCTCTTTAATTTTTCTGTGATTGCTTTGGTAATTTGCGTTTTCTGTTAGTAATTTTGCTAGAAATCACAAAAATTGTTATTTTTGTAAACATAAATTGCGCGGTTAACAACTGTGCGTTGTTTTTTTTTTTTTTTTTTTGAGTGCGCTGGGTGCTCTTGCTCTTATTGTTTCACATTGAATGCTAAATCGATTCGCTTTGTTGTTGTTATAGCGGTTTTTGTGTGCGCTTTATTACTCTCGCTCTCCCTACTTTCGTGTGCTCTCACAACGCTTTATTACTCTCGATCTCTCATAGCTGTGTTTGCACTTTGTTATTTTCTCTGTGCTGTGCCGAATCTTTGTATAATTTCTCTTCTTTTCGAGCATATACATTTCTAAATTAAACATGTCTGCGTGCTACCTAAAAAGCTTCAAGTGCCAGGCTGACCCAAAGGCCGATTTCGTCTGTTGTTGCTTGTGTGATTACGTGGTACACGTCAAATGTGCTAATTTCACGCAACGGGTAAAGGATATAATCGGCAATAAGTCGGGTTTAAGGTGGTGTTGCGAGCGATGCGAGAAGGAGTTGGATATCCAGGGTTTTATGATCTCCGTCTAGCTTTTAGTAGTCTCAGTGCTGATTTTGATGCAATGGAGAGTCAATTCAATAGTGTAAAACTGTTGAATGAGTCTCTTAAGCAGAAGCGATCGGCCGAGTCGGCTTTGCCTCGGGAACCACGTTTATTGGCCCCGGTTCTGACATTGCCCCTTTCACCGCTAACACCTACTGTTGACAATGGTCAGCAGTTGATGCAGTTTATTTCTCCTGCACCACCTGCAATCAAGAGTGTTGGCTCAATTGTGTCACAGGCTATAGTGTCCGATTCAACTCCGCCACATCTTTCCAGCAGTGCTCCCAAGCCTCTTATAGTGTTTGCACATAGAAAGCAAATTTTTTTCGCGTCATGCCCCTGATATATCAGTGGATGACATTAATGCCTACATACAGGCTAAAGTGACATCTACTGGGATATTGGTTGAAAAATGTAAATTTAATTATGAAAGAGAAATTTCCTCTTTTAAAATAAGTGTAATAAAGGTATTCGGCCTCCTATTACATTACCTCTGAATCCATCTGCTGCTTCTTCTTTGAATGTTGCACCAAAAAACTAAAATCCTCTCTTTCTCTAGTATATCATAATTTCAGAGGTCTTAAGACTAAACTTTCTAAACTATATATACGTTGACTGTCTTTCTTTTGAATTTTACATTCTAGTATTTACCGAAAATTGTGAATAACTTTTTTGCTGGAACAGATTGTGGCGCTCAACTAACTAATTCCTCCTAGTTTTTGGTCTGATTGGATTTTTGCTGCGTTTTCCCCAATTCAT